>BPLR01013496.1:0-81432 GCA_021605095.1 Caerostris extrusa
ATACTTCAATATCCAAATTATTAGACATTCAATTTAACATAGACGATTTGAAATCCAGACAATCAGGTAAAATGCAGAAATGTAGTTTGAATGGAGTTATAGATATAGGTACACAAATTTCGATAGTATGTGAAAATCTGGTGACAGACATGCCTTATGATGGAGAAAGAAAAATAAGGGCATCTTCATTGTTTGCAGAAAGTGAGGTAAGAATAACATGCGATTGATTTGCATGTCAATGTTTCAGTTATTTATGCCATTTCAAAAGGCTTGTTCCTGATTTATTACTACTATAGGAAGGCGACTTTTTTCAGAATCGGAAAAGCCAAAATAATAAATTGGCAGAAGATAAAAAGAGGAAACATGTGTTTGAGAGATATCCACTGTGCAACACCCCAGAATATACATTAAAACCTGCAGCAATTTTAAGTTCCTAATGAAGTACCACAAAAATACCTCTTATAACTTGCAACAACAATGCTATCAATCTGCAACAGCCAATTTTTAACAACAGTTTGCAAAAGTAAAATATTTCTGATAATCATTACCATTTCAAAATACTATCTATTCAAATGCAACTAAAATTCCGCATCAAGCTGCTACTTCTCTATCACAAGCTCCAAGCAAGCCCATTTCAGATGTTCAAAGGTTATCACAAAAAAATATAGCGACTGTTATTGCTGAAGATTCGATTAGAAAAAAAATTTCACAAAAACTATTCAATTGGCTGCAAGAGAAAGTATATATGTTTTAAAAGAAAATATCACAGAATTAAGCGAAACTTGTCCAAATTTAATATGATAGATAGATAATTATCTATAAACAACTATACAACAAATTATTCATCAACTCAATCAATCTCAACTTTCTCCAGCAGTGACCACTGAATCGTCATGGTGTTGTTCCATGATTAAAAGATATAAAAAGATTTAGAAAAGAAAAAGTCTCTTATTTATTTATTTATTTGTCTATTGTAATGGTCCAGGGTCATCAACATTCTAATTGTCATTCTTCAGTTTGTATCATCAGTATTTGAAGGATGAAACAGTCTGTCCAATCAAGAGAATACATAAACAAGATTATTGATGCAAGAAGGGAGGGAAGTATTAGGATTCTTTAAAGAAGGGATACAAAATATATACTCATATTGTAACAATCTAAATAATTGATCCATCTTTGAGGAAAACTTAGTTTATAAGATATTTGTGACTTAATTTAAATATGATATTATGTCAATTAAAAAAAGAAAGATTTTATCTCTGCATATGAGGAAAATATTGACATATGTACAGAATATTATCATTAGCTTATTTAAGTTTTGTTGCCAAGCAGCTGAGTTTAGCATAATAAGCAATTTATATAAACAAGTGAAAAATTCATTAATTAGTGATACTTATAGAAGTAAGTATATTTCATGTATTTATTTTAATATTTTACTTAATGAATTATATATAGTGCTAGTGCATAATGGAATATTCATTGTTGTGTTTACATAAAAGTTTTATTTTTATCACGTATAATTTTTTGTCCTACTTTCATAAGTTTTTAATGTGCAACTTGTTAATTTGTATATTTCGGAATATAATTAAGATATTATTTTTTTTTATTTTCAATATTATTAGTTTACAAAAATGGATTATACACATATATATATATATATATAGATATTAGCTTTTATTATTTTATGTGAATGTTTATATGCAAAGCTTGAGTTGAGTTCTATTATTACAATAAAGAGATGCACAGTTTATGAAGCTGTGTTATGAAGCAATTACTGGCTTCCAATTTTTTAACATTATCATTCCTGTGATGGGAGTGCTTTTCCCTCAAAGGAGTAGTAAGAATCTATCATACATTCCCATGAGAACTATGCAGAGAATAGCATGCAGAGAAATTGAGGAATAGGAACAAAGAAAGAGTTCCAAGATTGATTGGTCATTTCTTTCGGACATGTTGACCCTTAAAAACTCTGAAATTAGTGATTCAAGGAAAAAGTGTGAACAGTCTAGTGAAGATAGGCAATAGGGAGGGTACAAGAGCCTTAAATGAACTTGCTTTTATATGATCTTGTAAATATTTTACCACATGTTTTTTTTTTGTATTGCAGTAATGTCTTTTTCAATTTTAAATAAATATGAAGCTAAATATTTTAAATTAAGTTTTGAAACAACAATTAAATTTTTACTATGACGAACTTCACTGAACCAAGACAATGCCCATATAAAGAGTTCTTAATTCATACTATTTTAAATACACATTATACTGTATATTTAAGTTTTAAATATTCAGAAACAACAGTTAATAATATGATGCATTTATTTTAAAATAATTTATTTTAAAATTTTTTTTTGCAATACATTTTAAACAAATATTTTATAATATTTACAAGCCATACTATGGAAGAATAATGTCTGGTTTTAATTTAAATAAAGTAATTTCTTGTATTAATAAGGTATAATGTAAATGTTTGAAACATAAAAGTAGACAAATATATTATAATAATAAAATATTTTATATATAAATAAATATTTTTATAATATATTTTAATAATTAATATATATGAATAAATGCTCATATCAAATTGTTTGCTATAATCATTGCTAGATTTTCATCAAACAAACAATATTATTTCATAGCACTATTTTGTTACAGGCAGATTTTAATAAAAAACATTTCAAATTTACAATAAATTCATCTAATAAATTATTTTAGTATTTTCAAACTGCCATTTTTATAGTTATAACAATTTTAATATAGATTTTTCTTCGAAATATTACTGCATTAGGAAAAGGCTTTATTTAAAAAATATGACAATTTTTCTCTATTTAGCTAAAAATGTTTTAATTAAATTTATTTTAACACATATTAATGAAATTATATTTGTTAATGAATAAAAGAATACATAATTGTAGTTATTTTTTTTTTTTTTAAAAAATAAGCATTTAAAATTATTTAATGCCATATACATTGGCATTAAAAAAATTTTACACACTGGATACATTGTAAAAACATCATGGCAGTAAATAAATCTGGCAAATAAATTTAAATGAGATTCATAATTATTTTTACAATTTTTAGTTGTAAAATATAATGAATTTACAGTAATTTCAGAAAAGAAGGAAAGCAAACTAAAATAATACTTTTGGTTCCTTGCCCTCAGAGAATTGAATTATCTTTTGAGTAGTTGGCAAGAATTGAGAAATTCCAGTCCATGGGCTATGTGTAGATGGATCTATAGAGAAAAAAATACTTAATTTTTTTAGTCATAAATGGACTAGATAACCAACATACACACATTCTGTTAAATGTCCTCGTACTAAAAGTACACATTAAAAAATGTTTCAATAACAATACATAATTTAATAAATAAAAAAAGAAAAAAAAGCTTACTCTGCTAATAGTTTTTGGGCGTGTTCGTATCCAATACCATATTCTCTATCACCTCGATTATGATGTTGTTTCGTCAGTAAAAGCATCCTTATGAATGAAAATATAAAAACTTACAAAAATATTTCAGCACTCAAGATTTTAAAAGTTATAAATATTAATTTCCGAAAATTTAAAGAGATTTGGAAATGTTAAGTAATTATGTATGTGTTATTTTTAGTAATTGCCATTAAATTAAAAAAAAAAAAAAGGAAATTTGTCGAAGGAAATTGTATAATTAACTACATTTTTTAAAAATAGCTAATAATCATCAAAATTTACAATTCACAACTATTTCACTACAAACATAATGAAACATTAAAAAAGGATTTTCTTATAATTTCGATTAGGCAAAATTTGCAGCCTCATTTTCTTTACTTGCATTATGTTAAGATAATTCAACTACCTTCTCAACAAATGTCCTACTTTCCATCTGATAAAGGATTCTGCAAGGAAATGTTTGAAATATTTTATTTACTTATTGTTTGTCTTGATGACTTAGCTCTAACTGTTGCACCAAAATTTTTCTTAATGGAAAAATATTCTTTCCCAATCATTAGTGATGGTTTGAGTTAAGCAATCATACAATACATTTATTTATAATTATTTTGAATTGAAACATCAAACATATAATTTTTTAAATATTGGCGTGTTGCTTCCATGCATCAAAAATATTGCATGCAATATGTAATGCTTACTTATATATATATATGAAAAAATATCAAACTAAAAGTAGCAATTAAAACAGTACAATAAAAAAACACAAACATATATCATATTAAAAATATAGAAAATTTTTTATGTTTTAATAGAAAATAAATATTTCAAACACATTTTACAGCAACAAAAATTATAAATTGTATATTTTGCCGCAGCAAAAATTATGATGAAACAATCTGCAAATAAAGATTTGCATGAGAACTTATTGGATTATCTGTAACAATGGGTTACACTGGATCAGTATTTTAAGGCAAGAAATATTTAATTTATTATATAATGAATTATTATCAATTTATTTTATGATATGAATAAAATAAATTTTACCTGCCAACAAGGTCAGTTGTAGAGACTCCAGCAGTTCTCTTGCATTCCCTGAAAATATTGGAAAAATATTTAATGCTATGATAATACAAATTTCATGGATGCTTTGGATATCATAAATTCTCTAAAATTACATGTAAAATAAATTAAACCCTTTTTTGCAAATATAAAATTTGTTGAAGGGCTAAAGCAAAAACAGGTTCCTATATTCCATTTAATATAAATATCATTATATTTCACATAGATATCTAATTAAAAATAAATTAAGCATATTTTAACTTTCAATTAAAATATGCTTTCTTACTACAGTATAAAATAAGCATGATTTAAATGATCTGTTAAATATATTTTTTACTGCCTACAGAAATCGTACAAACTTTTAAACATATTTATATCAGACATGACAAAGTTAGCATTTTCAGAAAGGATAGCTTTTGGAATGAGTAATATGAAATTTTGGATCACAATCACCTCTAACATATTCTAAAAATATACATAAAAAAAAAAAAAAATAAGTAACACTAAACAAAAAACATAAGGAAATATATTTTTTGCTTATCAATTTTTGTGAGGTATTCAAAATAAAATTGATATAATTTTCAATAATATTTTAATGTATGATAAATTTTTATTCTAAATAATTGAAGAACTTAAAAAAAACAAGAACTACAAATCTTTAGAAAATGCAGAAAATAACTTCAAAAATTTAGTACACAATTATTCTATGAATAAACTAAGAATTACAAACTTCATTTTAACCCTTTTAAATTTTTATTCCCTTTATATTTATGTCACTATCACATGAAGTTTTACATCTTCTACATATACCTTATTTTCACACAAAATCATTTATATATTTCTCAGGTATTTTACATAAAACTTAAAAGTTTACCTAACTTTTACTTTAAACTAAACTACCATAGCTATTTTAGTGTCACTTTATGAATATTAGAGTTTTTATGAATAAAAAAAAAAAGTTACATAACCAAAAGTGAAAAAATTCAAAATATTGATTTGGTCTTCCATAAAATATTTTAAAGATCCATATTTTTAATCAATTATAAGAAATTCATTTATAATATAATAAAACAAATAACTTACTTATATCTACCAGCAGCTTTGACATAACGATATGTATCATTTCCATCAGCATCCAGAGTAATATCATCTAAATTATAATACAATTATATTAAAAATGATTTTAAAAATAAAAAGAAAAAAAAATTAAAATTAAGATGCTCGACGGATCTGTTAATTTATTTAATTAACATAAACATGATTTACCAGCATGAACACAGAAAGCACAATCATATTTATCCAATGTATCTATTGTAGTTATATATGGTGCACCTTCAACAACCTAAAATGTCAATGATAAAAAACACAACTATTAAGTAGACATTTAACATTTATCTTCCAATATTTTTTATTTGATTAAAGAATATTATGCATTTTAATAATATTACAATTATCGCTTAACATTATAATAGGCATCACTTTTGGCATTTTTAAGAGATTTAAAAATTAGAATTTCTACACTTCGAAGCATAGTTCAAATATTTATTATAAATTAAAAAGTATTCCATTGTTGAAAATGCAATTGTATAAGATGAATTAAATTTAAATCATATAAATATATTCATGAACATAATTCTCTAAGTTGAAATTAGAAATAGCAAAAATAAATTATTAAATTTCTGAGATATAAAACATAAGAACTTTTGAATACTATTAATTAAAAATAAGAAATTGATTAACAAATATTATCCAAAATTCTGGTTAAAAATTAAATACTTGATAGTAAAAAAATTTGGCCAACAAATTTCAAGTCAAAATGTAGTTTTATTAAATATTTACTATTAAATCTGATGTTACTTACTTCATCAACCCATTTCACAGCTCGAACCATTTTATATCGTTCCTGTTCAGTGAAAACAGGAGGACCTTTATGTTTAGTAATTTCTTCTACAATGAGATAAAAATTTACAGAGATTAAAAAATAGTGAAGTAAGTTCAACAATTAAAAAATATTTTATTGTTTAAAAATTCTATACCATCAGTATGAACACCAACAATCAGGTAATCTCCCATAGCTTTGGCCTAAAATGATAGGTTTCAAAATTTTTTTAATTAATATCTCTGTTTTTAAAAAAAACATTGTAAAACTAACAATGCTAGAAAAAAAAGAATTGAGTAATATAATAAAAATGATTTTGCAATATTTTAAATTATTATTAGATGTTGTGGAATTTTTTTAACTTGAAGTGAAAATTATTTTTGAACTTGAAAGTGAACTTTTGATTTTATGTTGAAATAAATTTCATTTAGCTTATCTTGTTAAATGAAATAATGCTCTTATTTAAAGAAAATTAATGTGAATATACAGCAAACCTCGCCGAACTCGAACTAATACTAACTAACTAATTGTATAGTTAACTAACTAATTGTACCTCAAACGTCAAAATTACGCGTTATACGGTTAACTTTCAAGGGAAAAAATGAGTTAGAGTACAATTCAAATTAAGAGAATTCACTAGTCTTGGAGTATATTTATGTATAGTTTAAACAACGTAAATGTTGTAATTAAACTAAGAAAAATATTTTTAATTAAAGTTTAATAAGCTTACCCATATATTTTATGATTACATGATGATTACATATTATACACGATTATTATTTTAAAAAGTTGGCGAATTTTGCTAAGACAATGACTATTACAACTTTTTAGTTTCGTGGTTATGAGTGCCCCACCCCTTCTGTCTTCATTTGAGTCATTTTTAACTACAAAATCAGACAAACCCTGTACATTCTTTAACAATTAGCTTAACTTTTTGAAAGTTCGGTACTTTTTCTTCTTCAATTTGGCTGCCTTCATTGTCGGTTGGCGTTGAAAAATCATTCAATTCTTTATTTCTTAATTAATTAATTGATTTTTTTCATCCACTTTTGAAAATCCTTCGCCGCCAATTGCTTTTTGAAATTTGTGCGATTTCTTTAGTTATATTTTGAATCGATTGAAATACTTCAATTATAGACAACGTGGCTAACGCTGTGCAGTGTATGCAACATGTACACAAAATTCTGACGTTGGTTAAATTAAATGGAAAAAAAATTAATATAATGCGCATGCGTAAAATCGCGTTCTGTAAATCTGAGCTCGACTTATTATAGTTCTATTTAGCACAGAAATGTTTAAACTACAATACATCAAGAAATTTAAATTAAAATTTTTTTTTTTTTTTGTGCATTTATTTTTTAAAAAAGTCTAAAACTTAATAATAATAGTTTATTAAAATTACTTAAAAATACATAAAAATGAAATTATTGTTTTAAATTAAGTAAAAAATCTTGATATACATATTTCTTATTTTTATTTTATAAGATATTCTTTATTTCTATGATTAAAATTTCGTTATCTGCTAAATGATTTATATGAATAACTGCTAAAGAAAGAATGATTTAAAAAAAATTATAATAGAACGTTTTTGCTTATTTATCATAAATGCATTCTTATATGTTTTTATCTTATTTATCAGAGATCTTACATTATTATTATTTTTAATTTAACGATTGCCGTTAAATTTCATATAAAATATTATTAATTTTATATGAAAATCGCGAATGTTTTGCCAACAGATGCGACATGTGAGAGCACTTATCTTTCAAAATGTAGCTCAAGGAAATTTAAAGTTGGACATCCTTAATTTAGTATATTATTTTTTTTCTTCTTCTCCGTCTATTTTTAGCGTCTTACACGAGCGCAAGGCAAGCCATTTTTTTCCACTTCAAGAATTCTTTTGTTTTCGTATTATATGAAATCATTTAAAAGTTTTCAATTTATAAATTCCGGCAAAGACGTAAACATTTTTAAGTTCCGTAACAGCATTTATGATTTAACCATGTCTAAGCAATAGATCAATAGACACTGCAATCTCAATAGAGATTCAAAGGTATATCAAGGTTGGTCATCCCTGGTTTAATATTTGTTTTTCTTCGATTATTTTTTGCCATTTACACTAGAGCAAGTCAATTATCTATTTTTCCACTTAAAATTCTTTTTTTTTTCGTATTATCTGAAATCAGGTAAACATTTTCAATTTATAAATTCCTATAAAGACGTAAACAATTTAAGGTCCGCAATATCATTTACGATTTAAGTCAGATCTAAATCAGACACTGCAATTTCAATAGAGATTCAAATGTATCTCAGGTTGGACATCTTTGGTTTAATGTATTATTTTTTTTTCTCGGCTATTTTTTATTTATTTACACGAGAGCAAGTCAGTTATCTTTTTTCATTTCAAGAATTATTTTGTTTTCGTATTATCTGAAATCAGGTAACATTTTCCAATTTATAAATTCCGATAAAGATGTAAAAATTTTAAGTTCTACAATATCATTTATGATTTAATCAATAGATCAATAGACATTGCAATTTCAATGGAGATTCAAATGTGACCCAAGGATATTTAAAAGATTGGTCATTCCTGGTTTAATATATTTTTTTTTTCTTGACTATTTTTGTTATTTACACGAGAGCAAGTCAGTTATCTTTTTTATTTGTAGTATTCTATTGTTTTCATATTATCTAAAATCAGGTAAAATATTTCAATTCTAACTTCCTATCGTAAAAATTTTAAGTTAGTATCATTTATGATTTAACCATGATTTAATCATCAAAAGACACTACAATTTCAATGGAGATTCAAATGTAACCAAAGGATATTTAAATTTTTGCTTTGGCTATTCAATGTTATTTACACGAGAGCGAGTCATCTTTTCACTTCAAACATTCTTTTGTTTACTTATTATCTAAAATCAGGTAAAATTTTTCCAATTTATAAATTCTATAAAGACGCAAAATGTTAATGTCCGCAATATCATTTATAATTTAACAATGATCTGATCAATAGACATTGTAATTTAATAGAGATTTAAATGTATCTCAAGATTGGTCATCCTTGGTTTAATATATTAATTTTTTTCAAATATTTTTAGTTATTTACCGAGAGCAAGTCAGTTTTTGCTTCAAGAATTCTTTTGTTTTCGTATTATCTGAAATCAGGGTAAAAATTTTCCAATTTATAAATTCCGATAAAGACGTAAAAATTTTAACCATGATCTAATCAATAGATCAAAAGACACTGCAATTTCAATGGCGATTCAAATGTCCAACCCTTTAAATTTTCTTAAGTTACATCTTTGATTTACTATACTATTTTTTTCTTCGGCTATTTTCAGTCACTTACACGAGAGCAAGTCAGTTATCTTTTTCATTTCAAGAATTCTTTTGTTTTCGTATTATCTGAAATCAGGTAACAGTTTTCCAATTTATAAATTCCGATAAAGACGTAAAAATTTTAAGTTCAATATCATTTTATGATTTAACAATGATCTGATCAATAGACATTGTAATTTCAATAGAGGTTCAAATGTATCTCAAGATTGGTCATCCTTGGTTTAATATATTAATTTTTTTCTTCGAATATTTTAGCTATTTACCCGAGAGCAAGTCAGGTTTTTGCTTCAAGAATTCTTTTGTTTTCGTATTATTTGAAATCAGGTAAAAATTTTCCAATTTATAAATTCCGATAAAGACGTAAAAATTTTAAGTTCTGCAATATCATTTATGATTTGATCAATAGACACTGCAATTTGAATAGAGATTCAAATGTATCTCAAAGTTGGACAACAGTTCGTTTTTATAAATTCTATAAAGACGTAAAAATTTTAAGTTCCGCAATATCATTTACGATTTAACCATGATCTAATCAATAGATCAATAGACACTGCAATTTCAATGGAGATTCAAATGTAACCCAAGGATAATTAAAGGTTGGTCATCCCTGGTTTAATATTTGTTTTTCTTCGATTATTTTTAGCTATTTACGACAGCAAGTCAGTTATCCTTTTTCATTTCAAGAATTCTTTTGTTTTTCGTATTATCTAAAATCAGGTAAAAATATTTCCAATTTATAAATTCCTACAAAGACGTAAAAATTTTTAAGTTCTGCAATATCATTTATGATTTAACCCTGATCTAATCAATAAATCAACAGACACTGTAATTTCATTGGAGATTCAAACCTACACAAATAATTTCAGACTAATAAAACCCCGCATTTAATGGAAAGACATCACCTTATTTTTCTTCTAAGCAATAACTAGTAGCCTATTTTGAACTTAAACAAAGAATTTTAAACAAAGGCATGATAAAATATGTAATTACCTTACATATAACGCTACAAGATCAGATAAGTAACAAACAATATAAAAGACAAAGCGATGGGATAGAGTCCATTCGTTTAAAAAAATAAATTTGAATTTAAATTACTTACGGCATTACTAAAGTAAAGAAAGGTATAAGATATTTTCGGCTTTGAATTGTTAGCGCAGGTGAGATGTTAGACGAATTAGAGATATACATAATAGTACATGTAGACCCAGAATTTGCCATCAAAAATTTCAACAAACTCAATTTGGCGATTTTTCTTCGAAAATAAACCAAATCGATTTTTTTTCATTTTCTGGCAATAAAATCACTTTGATGATGAAAGTTTGGTACCCAAAATAGGTGTCTTTCAATACTACATCTAAACTGAACTAGCCATGGAACTGGAATAATAGCACATATTACACATTCGTTCATAATAACAGCTGCCGAACATAAATGACCAAACGGGCAGCACTTGGTGTAATATTACTAAATAATCAAAGCTTTGTGAAATCAATAGAAGTCCTTATTCTAACTAATTATCTCCCTGGAACTACAGTCCATGGTGATCCAAGAACGTCTGCCTATTGGCAGATTTTGAGATAGGAGATGGTTTCTTTTTACAGGGGTTGAATTATCAGTCTTAAATCCAACGCTCAACAGTCATATTAGACCGGCACCCACGATTTAAAGTGGATTCCAAACCACTACAAACATCCATGGTACTGACGTGCCCGAAACCTGGTTAGGCGTCAAACCTGGCACCGAGGGCTAATCACTCGGCTATCAGGTCCCAGAAGTACTTATGCATGTAATTAAACTGTTTAAAATTTCTGTAGGCTTGTGTCTCTTCCTTGGTGAACAGACACTGTTAATTTCATATCACGGAAAATAACAAAATATTCATTTAATTTAGTTTGCATCAATCGTCGATCGCCTTTTGAATTTCTAATGCATGATAATGATAATGCATTGCAATTTTTATAAATGAATGTAGCAAGTACGGGAGCTGCTACACGTTACAGTCAAAAAGCCAACTGGATTTTGAAGATAAATGAACTGTTTACCTCATCTTATTAACATTATAGAGAAATGTAAAGAGTTAGGAGTTCAGTTCTCGGTTCTGGGAGAGAATAACATGTCCAAAAGGTGTAAAGCATCTACAGTCAGAATGAATGAAATCATAATCATTAAAAGTGTTCTGGTTAGTATTTTTGCAGACTCTGGGAGGTTTGATTTGGTTTGTCGCTCTACGGCCATTTGTGCAACACTTTCGGCTAAACAGACCGGGACCTACAGTTTAACGTGGATTCCGAACCACTGACAAACATTCATGCCACAGTTAACTAGATGGTGTTTCTGATGTTCAACATCTTGCCTCGAAAGTCGGATTACTACTACTACTACTGCTACACCCACCACATCAATGTGCCTAGAACCGAGTTGCCCCTATACAGTTTGGGAATGATGCAGATGAGGTCTGACTGGGCTCTATGACCGGGACCTACAGCTTAAAGTGGATTCTGAACCACTAACAAATATCCATGCCAGCATTGAAATATCCACGCCCCTGAAGACTGTGGTACCAAAGGCCAGAGAGCTAGAAAATTGGCCATCAGGCCGCTCAGCAGATCTTGGGAGACAGATCATAAACAGAAGGCAGTTTTTATAGTTTGACAAGAACCTGTCAGGTAGTGTGTGTGTGTGTGTGTGTGTGTGTGTGTATATATATATATATATATATATATATATATATACACTGAAGTGACAAAAGTCATGGGATACCTCTTAATATCGTGTCGGCCCTCCCTTTTTCGCCCGGCGAAGTGCAGCAACTCGACGTGGCATGGACTCAACATGTCGTTGGAAGTCTTCTGCAGGAATATTGAGCCATGCTGTCTCGATAGACGTCCATAATTGTGAAAGCGTTGATGGTGCAGGATTTTGGGCACTATCTCGATGATGTCCCCATAAATGCTCGATGGGATTCATGTCGGGCGATCTAGGTGGCCAGATCTATCGTTGGAATTGTCCAGAATGTTCTTCAAACCAATCGCGAACAGTTGTGGCCCGGTGACATGGCGCATTGTCATTCATAAAAATCCCATCGTTGTTTGGGTACATGAAGTCCATGAATGGCTGCAAGTGATCTCCAAGTAGCTGAACATAAGCATTTCCAGTCAATGTTCGGTCCAGTTGCACCAGAGGACCAAGTCCATGCCATGAAAAAACAGCCCACACCATTACGGAGCCACCACCAGCTTAAACAGTGCCTTGCTGACAGTTTGGGTCCATGGCTTCGTGGGGTCTGCGCCACACTCGAACCCTACCATCAGCTTTTACCAACTGAAATCGTGACTCATCGGACCAGGCCACGGTTTTCCATTCATCTAGGGACCAACCGATATGCTCACGTGCTCACGAGAGTCGCTGCAAGCGATGCCGTTCTGTCAGTAAAGGCACTCGAGTCCGTCTTCTGCTGGAATAGCCCAAGAAAGCCAAATTTCTCCGCACAGTTCTAACAGACAAGTCCCTTGTACGTCCCACAATGATTTCTGCGGTTATTTGACGCAGTGTAGCTTGTCTGTTAGAATTTACGACTCTTTGCAGACGTCGCCGGTCTCGGTCGTTAAGTGCAGGCGGTCGACCACTGCGCTGTCCATGGTGGGATGTTATGCCTGAAATTTCATACTCTCGGCACACTCTTGACACAGTGGATCTGGGAATTTTGAATTCCATAACGATTTCGAAATGGCATGACCCATGCGTCTAGCTCCAACTAACATTCCACGTTCAAAGTCTGTTAATTCCCGTCGGGCGGTCATCATCACGTCAAAACCTCTTCACATGAATAACTTGAACAGAAATGAAAGCTCTGCGAAAGCACTGCGCATTTATACCTGTTCTACGCGATGCTACTGCCTTCTGCAAATTTGCATATTGCTATCCCATGACTTTTGTCACTTCAGTGTATATCACCTTATAAAGTTCGTGCAGAAAGGTTTAATTGCATTGGCTAACGGTGTGCTTTGCAAATACTACTTCAAACGAAACCATAATCAATAGAAATTGTACATACCATCTTGCACTCAGGTATAGTCGAACTATATGGCGTGATTTTTCCAAACACGACACGTGTATATAGAGCAGTTACATGTAAAAGTATTAATAACTATCGTCAGGAAATATTCGTATCTACTTTACTTTGTGGTATACGAGGCCTCCGACATAAAAACTTTTGAAAATTGTTAACTTTGAAATACTGGGCTATAATTTGCACAAACGCAAGTTTCTAGGAAGAAAGAAGTACCAGTACTGTATGTTAACTTATAAAATAATCAAATGAATTCACAGTTGGGAAAAGAAAAATCCTATTTATATCAAAATCACCGTAAATCAAAAGCAACGCTATCGTGAGTTCTTAACTTCAAACTGATTTATTCGCATAGCTCGCAACTGAAGAATTTATGCTTATAAATTGTTTCGACAAAACATTTTTGTAGTGAGCTATTTATATATAGCTACTAGCACTTCATTTTCAAAATTCGTGTAGTTTAATAATATATATATATATTGACATAACAATGACTAGGCATGGAATTTAATAAATAAATATAATAGTTATTACTATAAATTAAGTGCTAAACATATTGGAACTCTGGCCGAAATGTATTAATAGACCTCTTTTAATGTGAAAGAAATCAAAATTTTTCTATTGAAGTTATGAAAACTTCAATAGAAAAATTTTTAAGTCAATTCCTACTTAAGTTAACAAGAAAATTTTTAGTTACTTTTCATTAAATAATAACAATTAATATAAATATGTATATACGTATGACAGAATCACAATATTAAGTGGCAAAATAGAAAGCGAATTTCCTTGCAATTTTCCATTTTCCTTTCTATATATATATATGGCTTTGGACTATTATTTTTGTTTGTTACTATTTAATTTGAAAATCAAATAAAAAATTTTAAGCTTCAACGAAATTCGATCGAAAGGCATGAAGATTCTACGCCGACGCTCTACCAACTTTGTCATTGCAAGACAATTTTTTTCTCCCATATAAAACTAAATTAATTAATAAAATTTAATTAATGAATTAATATTTGAAAAACTGTATTAACATCAAGTGTCATCCATTACAAGTTCAAAAAAAATGCATTTGAACTTGAGTGGATGACTAAAAAGTATTTTATGAACTATTGAAAATTTGAACAAGATATATATAGGGAAAGTGTTAACTAATAGTAGGAATTGAAAAAGGAAGAAATTTCTCTTGTATACATGTTTGAAAACATTCTCTTTAAAAAAGAAAAATGTTTTTAGTTTATAAGATAAACTTTATCAACATTAAGCGGATTTTACTTTAATCTAGCTTTTAGTAAAACTTAATCTTAACACTTAGAAAAATAATAAATTCAAAGAAAAATTTAACTTGTAATTGACGCTAAGGGGAAAAAAAAGAAACAATTCTAATTAGTTTTTTAAAATTCCTTTTATTAGCTCACACTCTTCCGATATATATCTTGTTCAAATTTTCAATCGTTAATAAAATACATTTTATTCATTCACTCAAGTTCAAATACATTTTTTTTGAACTTGTAGTGGATGACACTTAGTGTTAATACAGTTTTTCAAATATTAATTCAGTAATTAAAATTAATTATTTAATTATAGTTTTTTTTACATTTAAGTTGCATATATCTACCAATAGATGGCGCCAGATAAACTTAAAAAAATGAATAAAAATTATCTATAAAAAGGACTTTCTGCAATAGAGTGAAAAAAAGTAGGAATTGACTAAAATTTTTTTTTTTAATTACTTGTTTTACTAAATAAAATTAATAAAATTAAAAAGAAAATATTATCATGTCTAACAGATGCCGGTAATTACTAGCTATTTTCATTTTAATAGAGGTGTCATTTTAAGCAGCAAAATTACGCTCTGCAACTAATTGAATTAAAAGTCGAAACGTCTGCACAACAAGTAAAAATTGGAGATGACATCATGGATCTTCAAGTTATTTCGTGTTTGAGATATTAAATGCGCATTTAACAACTTTCACATTTATTATTTGATTTTTATTCCTTTAAAATTTCCTCCTATTTGGATTCGATGTATTTATCTTTTAGATTTACATTTATTTTAGTTATTCTGATATGATAAAACATAAGGTTAGTAATAAAAAGAGACCTTGCTACTGATATGTCTATTTTTACTTTTAAAATATAATAATTTTTTCGAAGGACTTTCAATTTTGATAAAAAGACTGAAAATAGGATAGATGGCAAAGTAAAAATTTAAATGCTTTATACAAAAGATTTTTCATTTGATAGCACACAAAAGTAGCAAATATTTCATCAATAAGTGGTGAATCCGGTGACATGGATGTTTGTTAGTGGTTCGGAATCCACTTTAAACTGTAGGTCCGGGTCTGTTTAGCCCTCGTGTGCACAAGATGACCGTAGAGCGACAAACCAAACCAATAACGTGGTAGCCTGGATACAGAATTCTTATCTAAGTAATTTTTTATATATATATACGATGTTTATTCCCAAAAAAGGGCCTGAATGGCCGAGTAGCTAGCTGTCTAGCGCTCGGTACCACAGGTTTCGGGTTTGCGTCCCAGCGGTGCCATGGATGTTTGTAGTGGTTCGGAATCCACTTTAAACTGTAGGTCCCAGTCTAACATGACTGTAGAGCATTGGGCGTAGAGCTGACAACCCTACCCCGTAAAAAGAAGGCATCTCATGTTTCGAAATCTGCCAATAGGCAGACGGCCTGGCCCACCATGGGGCTGTTGCGCCAATCATTATAATGATGATTCCTAAAAACATGTTAAATTTTCAAATCGAAACAAATTTGCGATACATTTAGCTGTTTCTAAAAAACTTAATACGCAAACCTATTAGAATAAAATCATATTTGTATACGACACACACACACATAAATGGAAAAAATAAGAACCATTTGACTAAGCACTTTTAGCTAGGTTACTACAATAAGCCAGAGAAATACTAAAACACTAATTAAATTTATTTAATCCCATCAATCTTCATTAAGTATCACTGAAATTCTTTATTTTTTTTTTTTTTTACTACATATTTTTAATCATATACAAAGAAAAATGAAAAATATACGTTAGATAATCTTCGGGTGTTTTTTTCTTCTTTTCTTTTTTTTATATGACCCTTGGCCTTCATAAAACTACGCAAGCACTGCTCTACAGATATTAAATAGATTTTTTTATTTATTTATATATTTTTGTAAACAACATTGGCGCAAGTGCGTAGAGGCATGAAACGAGCAACTGTAATGAAATATAATTGGTTTAGTGCTTTCCTTTATTTTCAACAAATCTTGCGAAAGTAGTAAAGAAAAAGAAAAAAAATGTTGTTTATTGAAGGCTGGATCATATATATGATGCAATCAGCCAATTTTTTACTTTAGCATATGATTAAATGTGTAAGAATAACTATTGCAAATTGGAATAAAATTTTTACGTTGTAAAGGATATTTTTCTAGTACAGCGAATTTCTTATTTCAAAAACAAGTCGTTTATTTTGAGGTCTTTTACAAAGTAGCATTCTGCCCGAATTTCTTATTACAGCTTATAGTTTTAGATGCGGGGCCTGATGGCCCAATGACTATATACGATCTTGGCGCTTGGTGCCACAAGTTGGCACTTAGTGCCACGAGTCCGATCCCGGTGGTGCCATAGATGTTTGTAGTGGTTTTGGAATCCACTTTAAAAATCGTTAGCCATTGTCAGCACACTTTAGGCTAATTAGAGTGGGACATATGGTTTAACGAACAGGATTCCGAACCACTCCACAAACTTCAATGCCACCGCCAGGATTCGAACCTGGAGGCTATGGTACCACAGACCAGAGAACTATCTAATTGGCCGACAGGCCGCCTTGAATAGATAGAAATATGACATACGAGTAATTTCTCGGGATAATCTTTTATGGAGTTTATATTATAATACATAGGGGCCTGATGGCACTCTGCGGCCGGTGGCACAGGTTTCGAATTCGAGTCCCGGTGGTGCCATGGATGTTTGTAGTCGTTCGGAATCCACTTCAAAACTGCAGGTCCCGGTCTAGAATGATCGTAGAGCGTTGTGGGAGAGATAGTGTTACTCACGTCCTTAACATATCTTCAAACTACAAGTGCAAAATGAGTAACAACGTTCGTCGGTGCAGCCCATATTGAGCTGCTCACAAGGACCGACCCAGTTCTCGACACAATTAGAAAAGAAGTATTAGAACTAAGTATAACTTTGAAATTCCCATTGTTGTAATCATTTTGCTTTCTATATTTGCAAATTAAATATCTCAGAAGTGTTAAATGGGGTTTCAAAACGGCGTTCATCGGTACAGCCCACCCGACATGCCTTCTTCAAGGCTTGTTTCAAGTTTGTATTGGGCTGCTTGCAGGGAAATGGTCAACACGACCCAGTTCTTGACATAATTGAAAAAAAAAAAAAAAAAGCTTTAGATGCCCCTTACCACATCAATCTTTTTCGAAATATATATGTACATATTATCGGAAAGAACAATGTATTATTATGCATAATGTATATATATATTATCATTATATCAGAGTCAATTCTTTTTTTCAAAAATTCCTTTCAATCCATCTTTCTTCACCAAATAATTGATTATCTAACCCAGAGGTGGTCGACACAAATGATTTTGCGGGAAACTTTGGAAATGCATCATAACTCCGCGGGCCATATATAAAATTATACATCCCCATATTAGGTTTAGACCTACTGTAGACATTTTAATATTCATATTATAACCTGTTATATTAGATGTTCGAAGATGCGCGCGCATCATGAGTTCGCGCAATATTTAACCCATTGCACTCGAGGGCTCCGGAGCGGAGCCATTTAAAATTTGTCTTCAAGCTCGAGGGCTCCGCTACGGAGACAATGCAAATAACAATATAAATAATGCGTTTCTTTTAATGCGTATGTCAAACTTACATGTTAATATGATCTTTTCACTAAAATCGCTTCGAGTTGCTGGTAATACGAACGAAAAAAAAACTTCGAGTGCAAAGGGTTAATTATTCTATGAACTCATAAATGAAACAGGCAATATCTGCCATATATTCGCAGGAATATTATTTCAAAATCAAAGTTAATTTTTTTCTCATAATTTCGACAGCTAATTTTTGAATATATGGATGCATGCATAATGTATTTTTTAATATATTGGTTTTTACTAGTTTGACCATTATAAAATAAATATATCTTATAAAAGTGTGATGAGTATCAATGGCCAGAAAAATGTTCAAGGCGGGCCGCATGCGACCCGCGGGTTGGCCACCCCTGATCTGATCCTTAGATAAAAGCATCCAAATTCTTTAAAAACCTTTTTTTTAGCACATCTCCTCATGATTGGCCAAGGCCGTCTGCCTATTGGCAGATTTCGAAACATGAGATGCCTTCTTTTTGGGGTAGGGTTATCAGCTCTACGCCCAATGCTCCACAGTTATGTTAGACTGGGACCTACAGCTTAAAGTGGATTCCGAACCCCTACACACATTCATGGCGCCGCTGGGACTCGAACCCGAAACCTGTGGTACCTAGCGCCAGAGCGCTGGCCATTCGATAGAATATACATGAGTAATCATCATTGTCTACTCTCTGCCATAAATTTAAAACCAGTATTTTATATAGAAGAACTACTTTTAAGACAAAAAATATTTTACCCATTGCTATCAATGGCAATCTTGCCTCACATAGAGAATGAGCAATTAACGATACTAGAAAGAAAACTATTGCAGAAACGATTCCCAGTCACAACAGCATTTTTCACCGATTATAAATTCTTATCTGGACTGTACTTAACATTCGTCTAGACATTTACTCATACAGATTAACAGTTATCAAAATTCACATACTAAATATTCTAGAAGAAGAAATCTAAGCGGACATTTTATCAACTTTGACTAAAAGACTTATTGGAATTTCTAGTTTAGCTGCCAGCTTTGAAAAATGCATGGTATTTTCAATAATAAAAAAAAAAAAAAAAAGCTTGAAAAACAACAGCGCATTAGGAATTTTTCTTTTACAAGAAAGCTGTAATCTTGAAATATTCTTGTGGGGGTAATGATAACATTATTAAAAAAAAAAAAAAATCATTATCAAAAACTCTGTACAGAATTTTTGCTTACCATAAACATTCGGAAAATGTGCGAAATTTCAGGAACTTCGAAAGATAGCCAGTGACGGATTTAGGTTCAACGGCGCCCTAGTTAATTCGACGCCCTTATATATAATAATAATAATAATAATAATACGAATAGTAATAATGGATTCGAATTAAATTTAGGTATTGAATTTAAGCATGTATTAAATATACATGATAACAAGTATACATACTACAACAAGTATATATATAAACAAGTAATATAAAAACAAAATTTTAAGTCAATTCCTACTTTTTTTTCACTTTATTGCAGAAAGTCCTTCATAAATAATTTTCATTCATTTTTAAGTTTATCTGGGGCCATCTATTGGTAGATATATACAACTTAAATCAAAAAAAAAAAAAAAAACTAAAATTACTTCATTAAATTTATTACTGAATTAATATTTGAAAAACTGTATTAACATCAAGTGTCATCCACTACAAGTTAAAAAAATGTATTTGTACTTGAGTGATGAATAAAAGTATTTTATGAACGATTGAAAATTTGAACAAGATATATATAGGGAAAGTGTGATCTAAAAGAAGGAATTGAATAAATTGCTTTTAATCAAGAAATAAATCATATCTAATTAATACAGTTTATATATATATATATATATATATATATATAATTTTAATTATTAACTGGACATTATTAATAATGGAAGAGTAATTAATTATTAGGAAAAATATTTCAAATAATATATATAAAATATTTTAAAGAAAATTTATGAAAAAATCTAACCTCAATAGATAAATGTCAAGTAATAAAATAGATAAATGTTTCGTTTTTTTAACGAAAATTTTTTTGTACCTATTTGTTAGATATTTTAAATTTTACTACTTACACGATCATTTATTTTAAAAATAATTTTTCCTTTAAATATTGACATCTTGAGGTTGTCAAAGCAAGAAAAGAAGCATTAAAATTCGGTCGTACAATTGATAAAAACAAACTCGATTTCAAATTTGCTGCCTCGAAAATTTTGGCACCCCTAAAATTTGCCACCTTAGTCCTGGGCTCGCGGGCCTAAGCCTAAATTCGTCACTGAAGATAGCCTTAAATTCGGGTTTAGTTTGGTTTGTCGCTCTACGATCAATTTGTGCACACAAGGGCTAAACAGACCGGGACCTACAGTGTAACATGAATTTCGAAACCACTAACAAACATCCATTCCATCGCCAGGATTCCAAACTAAAGACTGCGGTACCAACGTCAGAATTCGAGAGATATGGTACCTCACACTTGGAATAGAAAACGAATGAGAAGATTCTTTTTGCCAAAGACACCCATTAATTTAAATTACACTTACTATTCTAGATTGCAATTTATTAAAATGCATAATTCGTCATCAAAGGCGAGAACTTTTTTTTTTTATGGAAGTCGAAATTTGAAAGAAAAGCACAATTTTACCTGAATTTTCTCATCTAAATAGTATTAAACCAAAATATCCGCATAATTATATCGTCGATGTTTTTTTCGCGATTTCGAATCACATCGTGTTCCCGAAATCTATATTACATATTAAACTTGGACTCGGCATAAAATTTAAGTAAGAAACATGCAAATAATTAAAAGCAAAATTGTCTTTTTTAATACGCTTTTATTAGTTTCACCTGCATGTTTGTTTGTAACTGACTCTTTGGGCTCGATTTTGCTCTACTTTAAGCGATCAGATTTAATTTAAACGTTGTAGAGATATCAAGAACCGACGACACAAAATATTTTGATAAGTTTATTATCTCATCATGATTAGGATCGCCAGGATGAGTGATTTTATTTTAACTTATGAAGAGCAATTTAATCCATGTAGAATGAAAGTACCTAAGACATTCAAACCTACGTGGGACAATGGCACAACGGATAACGCGCCTGTCTACGGATCAGGAGATTCCCTGTTCGAATCCTGGCTGGCACGACATATTCGCATTTAGCCTTTGTTTTACTCACAATTAAATTATTGTAAGAACTATAGTTATAGTCCCCCGTACCGGGACCTCATTTAAATGTTATAGTTTTAAAAAACACGCTTTTAGAGTTAATCAAACTAAAAAGTAAAAAATAATTGTTAACATACGAATATATTAATTACTGACGAGAAAATTAATGTCACTGTTCTAAAAGCGTGGGGTGCTCGACATCAATCGTTATAATTTTTCACTAGTGTCATTCCAAAACGCAGAATTAGTTTAAAAATATCATACAAAGCACCCCACACTTTTAGAACAGTGACATTCATTTTCTCGTCAGTCATTTTATTCTTATGTTAACAATTATTTTTACTTTTAGTTTGATAAACTCTAAAAGCGTGTTTTTTAGTGTTTTTAAACAATAATTTATTTATCATACTTTTTGCAGACAAAAATTTTATTATTTGTCTGTAAAAAGTATGATAAAAAAAGTATTAATTCCAAAAGAGAATTCAAGTACATTCTTTTAACTTTCTTGAGGATTTTTGGTATGTCTTAAAAACGCCTACTTTG
The DNA here is from genome assembly GCA_021605095.1 of Caerostris extrusa. Lineage (NCBI taxonomy): Eukaryota > Metazoa > Arthropoda > Arachnida > Araneae > Araneidae > Caerostris > Caerostris extrusa. The sequence goes on from BPLR01013496.1 coordinate 22,380, forward strand.
GAATATTCTAAATTTCCTATGTCATATCCGGAGAGATATAATAATAATTAATAAAAAGAAGAAGAAAAAAAAATCGTAACAAAACGAATGTATCCCCTTAGACATTTTAAAAAGCGGTATTGTAATTTCCTGCCAATAATCAGCCTAAAAAAATAATAATAAAAAAACTCGCGAAATCAGAGACTGTTCTTTAACACTATATAGTAATCAAATTTTAATTTTATAACCAGCAAAAAACTAATAAAATGTTTTTCAACTTTAAATAGCATTTTTGTTGCCATAATTATATATATATATATATACTACTGTGCCCAAAAAGTAAGACCAATTATTTTTTTTTTTTTTTTTCGAAAACTCTTTATTTATTCTTCCAAATTTATTTAATCGCCTTTAAAATAAGTGCATTGTGTCCGGATTGCCGTTTCGGAAACAATGCACTTATGCCAACGTTTTTTCCAATCCTCAATGCATGCTAAAAGTCATCGGGAGGCCTTCAAAGTTGAATCTTTTCAGTCGACTCAAAAAAAAAGATGTCCCCAGAGCGGTTTTTTGAGTTTAGGGAATACCCAGAACGGTATGAATACGGTGGTTGTGGAACGATATGGGTTTCATTTTTGTCGAAAAGTCACGAAGAATCAATGCAGTATGAGCTGGCGTATTCAGTGTTTTCGGTACCAATCGAGAATTGACGCGTCTGAGGCCCAAAATGGAATTGATTGATCTTTTGAAATTTCAACATTGTAAATCGACGGTTTGCAAGCACCAAAGCTTTATTTTTTGGACGTGATTTTCGTCGGTTGAGGTTGGTGTTCGACCAGAGGGCTCTTCGTCTACAACGCATTCTCTGCCTTCTTTGAACTGTTTATACCACTTCTAAACATTTCTTTCCGATATAGGAATGCTCCCCGAATGTCTTCTGCAACATTCTATGCATTTCCGCAAACAAAATTGAATGCAAATTCTCTGCTCAATTAATTCAGACATTTTAAAAATCGTCGGAATCAGTTTTAACGTCTCACAAAGCCAAGCGTAACTCAAACACTAATGAATATTTTGACGTCAAATTTCCCACAGCTGTCAAGAACAGTGACAGCAACCTAAAAACTCGAAATTCCATAAGCCCAGGGAATTTTAATTTGAAAATTGGTCTTGCTTTTGGACAAAGTAATATATAAACACTTTCTGTAACACGTTTTTTGCTTATGTGTAATTTAACTTCAAGGTTTTTCATCCATTAGTACACACAGATGCATGAAAAGGTCACTTTTGTTGGCAAAGAAAACATTTTTATGGGGCAATTAATTATAAAACAGGTTTTTATGAAACTTCTGAAAAAAAAAAAAAAAATGTCCAGAAGCTGTATGCAGCAGCCTATAATGTGCAGTAACCCAGACATTTTATAGTTTTTTTAACATATAATCTGTAGATTATAGGATACAATTACAATACTTACATCTTTGATTGTTTAAATTTTTTTTTTTATTGAAAAAAAAAAAAAAAAAAATTATGATGTTTTCCTAATAAATACACAATGTGGAAGAGTTTTTCTATTCATATGTTAAAATTTTCAATAAAATAGTTAAAATTAAAACTAATTTTAAGACTGAAAATTGTTTTCTTTTGGTGGAAAACAATCTAACATATTCTATGAGGATCGAATAATAACTTTTAAATAATTATTTTAGAAAACTAAAGATAAAAGTGGACTACATTTTTGTATATTCAAATTATTCCAAATTTTTAATAATACAATTTAAAAAATATTTTTATTAAGAATCACAAAATACTTTGAGATAAAAATATCTATATATTCACAAGCCATATTAATCACTGGAATTTATAAAAAAAAATAAATAATTTTACATTAAAATGACTGAAAAATTTCCATTTAAGCATTATTTTACAATATAATATTTAAATTACATTAAAATACTGTCTTTCATGCATAATTTAACTGGTTTGAAAGAAATAGATCAATAATAAATTGATACTGTAATAGGATATGGCACAATTGCATTTTACATATAAAAAAGTATTGACACAAAATAAATGTGTAAATATAAAGCATTTGCACCAAATATTACCTTTTTATTTTATATTATTTTTTTAAAGCAAATTTATAACAAATCAAATTTGATATAAATGAAACTATAATAATAATGATAAAAACACAATTTCGATAACAATTTTTAAATTAAAAAGCATTTTTCTTTAATTTTTCATTTTGAATAAATCTGAATATTTTAATAAATTTTACATTTTCAAGATTACTTTTGGGAATTTTATAGATACTAGAAGCATATCAACATAAAATAAAAAAGGACTGTTTTCATTACTGATACTATCACTTGGTGTTCACTTTTTATTATGAAAATAACTTTGAAATACATTCAAGTTTTGAAGAAAATTAGAAAGAAATTAATAAATATTAATTGAAAAAAATTTTCTGAAATCTTTTTAGAATTAATAGAAAAAAAAAAAAAAAAGAACTTAAAAATTCAGTTATAGTAAAAAAAATATATATTTTTTAAATCTATTCTTCTTTAATATATTTTCTTAACAAGGACAGCACTTCTCCAATCATTTATCACATATACATATATAAATGGAATAGTATTCTTCAATGCTTTCATGTTTTTCAAAACTTATTTTAAACAAGACATCTCATATTCATCATCTTTTTCTCCATTCATTCATGCATTAAAGTAAGTAAAACAGTGATAGCTAATTTAAACAGATTCCATTGAATATTAGCAAATTTTATTACCATCTGGTACAACTTCAAACTTAGATAAAAGACACATTATAGGAACACCTGCTACACATACATTTAATATAACGGTGTAATAAGTGTGAATAAATGTTCTTTATTTTTAATTTCTTTCTTAACTCAGAGTAATTAATTTTTCCCTTTATAAATGAGCAAGAAAAAGAAACTATGCTTTTAAAAAAAAAAAAAAATCTTGCTTCCTCAAGTCAAGGTAATAAAACCATGACCTGATTAATGAAATTTTTTCCCTCTCTTGATACTTAAGGTGAAATAGAGTTCAAGGACTATTACTATGAATATATATATATATATATTTAGAAAAACATGATATGATAGAGAAGACAATATTTTTTAATCTTAAAGGCATTAAGGACATTATATATAAATATATGTATGTGTATATATATTATGTGTGTGTATAATTTACTATTAATATATATATATATTTATATTATAATATAATATATATAATTACTTCATTTAATATTTTAGCTGATTTAAAAGAAAATATTGTTTATTACTTGTAACTATTGTGGTACTACCAACTGGTTATACGTAAATCATAAAAGTTCATGTTAAGTTGAAAAGATAAGACAGATAATTCATATTCAATCACTAAGATCTTAAAAATTATAAACACGGCTTGACTGCAAATTTCTTGGAGATATTTCTAAAATTATGTCATTAATTCAAATAACATATATTTACCATAATATTAGTTTTATACATAAGTTCCAAGTATACCACTTTTTCAGAAAAACATTTGTTATAAACATCAGAGTGGCAATAAAACTTTACATAATAATATTAATCAAATAATTTATCTTTCAAAACATGCATAAACTATAATACACACAAAGAATTATTTTTATTAATATTTTTTTTTAAAAGAAACAGTTATCTTTAGAATACAAGGCCATAACATTTTTTTTTCTTTTTTTAACTGTCAACAAGTGAAGCAAGAAATTTTTATTTTCATATTTAAAGATTAATTTTTAATGGGAAAAACAAAGCATAAGCAGTTCCGTAAAACTTTCATTATATAAATATATATATCTTTTTTTTTTCACATAAAAATGCTTAATTAAAATTTATTTTAAATTTGAAGAAAAAAATATCAGCCATAAGTAGGAAAAATTGAAATTGTTTTATAAAATTTTTGACTTACTTGTCTCAGTTGATTTGCATGCCCAAAATGAACCATATCATAGCTAAACAAAAATATTGAAATTTAATCTTTAAAGAATTCCAAATTTAATAAGTTAATATTAATTTCAAATAAGAAATTTTGTCAAATCAAGCAATAAACATGAATGTTTTAACTAAATAAAACATTAGTTTACTATTTGACCAATGCTTTACACAAGTGTCAGCCTTTTAGGTCCTAATTTACATTAAAAGTGTTTGTTATAATACAAGTTAATGTTTAAAAATAAATAAAATATTATCAAAAAATACACTATATTGCATAAAAAAATTTATATTTGAAAAATCAAATAAGATAACTTTAAAAAAGGTTCAGAATAAATTGAAATAATTTCAACTGTTTAATAAATGATATTAAAATTAAACTTCTCACCATTAATGCTATAGCTTTTTGTTTTAAAATATAATAAAGTATTTAGAAAAAGATAAGAAATTCATACTTATATTATTAAAAAGCAACAAATAAAAAGCTAAAATTTATTGATTAAGAAAATCTATAAGAAATTACAAAATAACTAAATCTATATTTAAGTAATTCTGGTTATCAATGATATTCTTTGAAAAGTCAAATGAACTTTAAATTTTAATATGTCAGATAATCAATATCAATATCTAACAATTTATTAAACACCTGTCATTTATTTAAAAAAAAAAAAAAAACTTCATTAATTTGCCCTTTTCCAACACAAAAGGTTAAAATTATAGAAAAAAAAATTAATACTCTTAATTAAAACTCTCAAAGAAAAATAAGATATATTCCTTTACCATCCATCGCACCAAACTCGGATTGGTTTCTCACATTCGGTAAGATTTGAAGCATCAGACATACTGTATCCGTTTCTTTGAAGAGTTTCACCGTTCATCTCGGTTCTGCCTTTCTCTTATCAAAAAGGAAAAGTAAGTCTTGTCGATTCATTAAATACACTGCACACTTCTTTTAACAAGGTCATCAAATTACATTTTCCTACTTTGTTTACCAAGCAAATCGGTAGTGTTGCCAGTAAAAAAACATAATTAACCTGTGTTAAGGTTTAAAAAAGGCTAAAGGTTAGTCTATGTTATTAAACGAAAGAAAAGTTTTGTATTTAGATTCTTATAGAAATTATTAATTTATTTCCTAAAAAATGTAGGCAATTGAAATAAGCTATACCAGTGACTTTTTATTTGAAGTGATAATAATGATAATAACGTTGAACGTAAGTGATAATAACGTTGAATCTTTTGTTTTCACAAAAAAAAATAAAATAATACAAACTTAATACAAAAAAAGAAGGTCCAATAGATTTATTTTTTATATTATTTTATAAAATGAATAAAAAAATATAAAAATTAAAAAAAAAAATACTTCATATTATATTAACTGTGAAAGTGAAACTTTTTGTTTATGTTTGGTTTCCGGAGATTACAAAAACGGGGATTTTACTTTTTCAGTATTTCGGTTTCGTTTGATGGCCAACGGAATAATGTTATATAAATGACTTCAATATAATTAATTGTTATGTATTTTCAATGTTATTTTAACTGATTTTGTTAATGTATATTTAACGATAAAGAGAAATACATAAATTCAAATTTATTTTCAAAATCCAGATTTTGAATTTATAAAAATACTAATCATTTTACAAAATGCCTATTGTAAAAACCAAAGCGAGAAGTTCAACGTTCATGTTTTGTCTATTGCTTTTCATTGCTTTCATTTCATTTGTAATATTAAGTTGGAAAAATGATAAATTAAAGAATGTACTAGATTTCACAGGTGAGTTTGAATAATAATATTTATAATTTTTATTATACTGCGAAAATAAAAAATATATGGTGTTTTGGTAGTATTTTCAGCAGAACATTTACTGTATAATTTTTATTATTAATTAGTATGGTTTATTTTTTTTTACTGTGCATTTTTTAATATTTTTCTTCACCTATAAATATTTATTTCCTTTTATATAATAGTTTATTTTCCCTTTTTTAATCTATTTAAAATTTTAATTATTATAGATTATCCATCAGTGATTGTCAAAGAATCTTTTCATCAATGACTGATAAGAACTTATTAATTAATTTAATATATATATTAAAACATTTTAAAATAATCATAAGAAAAACATTTTTATAAAATTAACAAAAAATATATATTAATTAGTATTCAAATTGAACTTTCTTTTATAAATGTGCTTACAAATGACTAATTATAATATGACATGATAATAAATATTTGTAATGGTATCTAGTAATTAAAGATGCTTGTGAAAAATTGAAATATATGTAGAAAATCAATATATTTAATATAATCAGTTTTATTTATTTGTTCTCTTTTTTTTTTCTTTGCAGATTTTTCAATATTTTTTGCATTATATTCTGCATTAACAGTTATTATATTAACATCAATATTCCATTTGGTATTTGTATTGGCTACTGAAAATTGGTTTGGAAATGAAAAGATTGACTTGCCTATAGAATTATGGAAACATATTGAGAATCACAAACCATTACTGTTTGGAATATTATTATTTATTTTTGGGAGTTGTTGCATTTTACCATTTCTAGAAGTTTGTATTATAAATTTTTTACATTAATTTACATTTAATTTATTTATTTTAACATAATTTTTTATCCCTGTTGTATCTAAATCTGGGGTCTCTAAATGTTTTGGCCTAAAGGCTACATTGCCTATTCAACCAAATAAAGCTGGCCAAAAGCTATAATACTAATACAATGTTATGTATCTAAATACATATATATATATATGTATATGAGTTTTCTATCAAAAATTTCTAATGAAAGAAACAAAAAATAATATATTTTTTGATAATATAAATTGTATTCATATTACAGATTGACTATTTTAGTGCTGTATTAACTGCAGATCTGTTATTGTTCTAATGTGGCTGGCAATACAGAGACATTAAATCTTTATGCCATAAGTAAGGGCTGCACTGCTGTTACTTATTTAGCACTATCCAGGAGGCACATGTAGTTTGGAGATATATATGCTATGTATGCGAGTAACACTAATCCCACAACGCTCTACCGTCCTGTTAGGACTAGGACTTAATTAAGGATGGCAATCTGTTTGACGGTTTAAAGTGGATTCCGAACTTCAGATCTATTTATTGAAAAGTTCATACAATTTTAAGAATGGTAAAAAAATGATAAAGAGAATTCAGTTGTGCTTCTGGAGAAGAGTGTTAATTTTTAATGAGTAATTTTTTAATGAACAATTAGTAAAATAAACATTAATTAATATTAATTTTAATAAAACATAAAATTAATAAAAATTATTTTTTTTTTTTTTGCAGCAATTGTAATAATTATATGAGGATTACTGTGTATGTATGACATTTTAACTGAATTTTATCTGCATTTTCACCATAGTTGTGGGGATAAACAAATAATTCAGTTGTCATTTAAAATTAATAGATAATTGCACCTTGTATAATGTCTTTATCTTGATTTTGGATAAAGATGATATTCTGAAACAGATTGCCATCCTTAATTAAAGCACCATTGTGCACTTGCTTAATGCTCCATTTCTTTCTACCCACCTACAATCTGACGATTTAGATGCAGCTGTCATAGAGGTAGTAAATAGGAATAAAATATACAGAGAAGCTTTTGATATTTCGTCATTGATAATATATCATAGAATTATTGGAAGAAAATGTACTATATGTAGAAAAGAGTGTGATGGTCAGTTTACTGAATTGGCAGTAGAGTGTGTAAAGTGCCTTATTGCAAGTTCATAAATAGGTTTCCCTTGTTACAAGTAAGAAATAATACTTATTTAAGAATTCATTAACGGCAATAGATTTCAGATTAGATTACAGAACGATTTATCAGGATGACGGTACTAACGGTTTATTTAATGACATCAATCAATTTCTATTAAAACAAATCGTCATTTGTAAAAATCATGAAAATATGCCAGGGTCTCATTTGTTGTTTGTGTGTTTTATGACATAGTAAAGAAGTTTACTTGGAATATCTAGTTGATAAAGATTATGCTTGCTTGGTGTGCAATCAAGATTAAACTGACTTTTTCAATGACGTTTGTTGAATTGCCAGATTTAGGTACTGCAGCATTGTTTGCAGTTGCCCTTTCATCACCATTCCTCCTTCAGCATTAATTATATAATTATGGAATTATTGTAAGCAGACATATAAGTAGATTAATGGATTATGAAATGATAATAAAGTTTTCATTATTAAAATTAATAATAGTAATTAATAATTAATTTATTATTTTTGAGGACATCTTTTTGTGGACTGTTTTTCACCTTTTTTTTTTTTTTTTTTTTTTACTTGTACCTTTTTTTTTTTAAAAAAAAAAAAAAAAAAGGTACAAGTAAAATTTATAAAATTCAATTACATTTACCCTGCCTGACATACATTGATAAAAAAAAAAAAAATATATATGTTTCTTCATATGATATAAACTTATTTTCCAAACTGTTTTTCATTTTATTGTAAAGTCCTTTATAAATATGTAAGCATGTTGCTTTCATTAATAATTATATTTTATGTTTTATAGCTAAGGCATATTTTGGATTTTTTGCACCTTATCTGTGCCAGTCTGCTGTTTGCTTCAATACATGCGGTATACGATTTTTTAATATTTGTATTTGAAAATTTAAAACTGTAATGCAATATTTTATTTCCTACTCTTATTTAAAATATTTTTTATACAGAAAGATACTGATTAAAAAATGGAATTTTGTCCTTCCCTTTTAATCAGTGTTTTTTTAAGCATTATTTTTTTTTAGATCTGTAAAAATACATAAAAATTCCTTTCTGAAGCTGTTGCCGTAATAAGTTTAAGTGCAGATAACATTCTAATAAATAAAATCTAAATCTAATATTTGATTCTTTAGGTTATTTATAAATAAAAATTACAGCCTTATATTATATATATTATTCCTGCTATGAAAATATAAAAGGAATAATCCATATTTAGAAATATAAGTACTAATATTTATAGGGAAATAACTTAAAAACATTTCATTTTATTATTGACTAAGTGATTAAAATAAAAGACAAATAATTAACAAATAACTTTGTGTGCAATGGGACCAAAATTAACATTATTCATTTTAGCCAGAAAATTTATAAATTACTGACCCAAATCATTTAAAAATTCCCTTCTTTCATAATTTGAGTAATGTTTTAAATTATATATAAAAAAAATGTCAGACATCTTTTAAATATCAAAGAAATTTTTTTTATTACTAAATTGATTAGATATTTTAAATTTATCCTAGATATTATATATACTTATGAAACTTATTAAATTAGGGGCAGGAAATTATGGTAATTAAATATATGAGTGAACTAATTTCAATGAATTTTAATTTCAGCTCTTTGATTACGATGATGTTGATCTTGCCTCATCTCAAAATATAGAGAAAAGTATTGGTACATTGTGGGCATTTGGTGCATATTCAGCATTTTATAAAATAGTTCTTAAAGGTAATTATATTGTATAGAATAATATTTTAATAGATAATTTTTATTTATTTATATTGTTATTCTCAATTAATTTTACTAATTTAAATCATCAACCTGTATTGAGGTGATTTAATTAAATCAATGAAAAGTATAAACAACCAATTTCTAAAATGTTAGATTAATATCATCCATACCAAATAAACCTCAATCAAATTACTTCATTCAATTATTCTTAAAAGTGACATTATTTCATGTAGAATTATACCACCATACCACCAAAATCTTCACATTTATATCCTAACATATTAGTAAAAACTCCAGAATCTTGTGAATTAGAGAAATTACACACATGAAATAATTATACACATTTAAAAAGTAACAGATATTAAAGACAACTTGTAACAGAAGTACAACTTGTAACAAATTACAAGAACGAATAATATTCTTGTAAATGCAAGCCTGCAATGATACATTCATTTTGATATGCTTAGATTCCTTGCGGCAGATTTGGATTGCACTGGAAGATCTTCGGTAGGAATATGCAGGCAAATTTAGTTGGTACGGTCCAGTTAATCAGTTGATAGTTGAAATCTAGTGAACATAAATTCTACGCATGATATAAATTAGGTAATGCAGTATAGTTAGTGTTATATTACTTTGTGCATTGTAATAAATAGTTGTGACTTTTGAATTTGTATCTTTGTTGAAGACCAGATTTTTTTTTGGGCAGTAATAAATGGGAAAGTGCAGAAAAAGAAAATACATCCTCAAGCAGTGGCACAACTGGGGGAAAGAAAAGAAAATGTTATAACTATAATGACAGTTATTTAAGATTTGGTTAGATTAATACAGGGAAATAAATAGTGAAGAGAGATTACAAGGTATGTGTATGATAGTTTTGGTAGCAGAGTGTATGTTCCCAAGTAAATTGAAGTACCACTTCAAAATTATTTACCACTACATGTTTGCAAACCTGATGATTTCTTTACTAATAAGTTGAAATAATAGAAATAACACACACACACACACACACATATGTATATAATTATATTTTAAGACTGCATCATTCGAAACAATGTTTTGCTAGCATGTTATAATTTGACTTATAGAATAGGAAAATCAAGAAACTCATACTATTGCAGAACTTATTCTACCAACTGCTGTAGTTATGGTGGACTCATCAGGTTGGTGAGTCTGTAGCGAAACTGCTTTTAAAAAGCCTTTTTGTCCAATAACATAATTAGTCACAGATTGTAACATAGTGAAGGACCTCAATGATTAATTAATTGAAAAAATTAAATAAAGGGTTTCAGCTAGAGAAGGTTGCGGATAATTTTAAAATGCCCATTTAATATGCTTTGTATGATTTATAGAAGGTAATAACATTGCAGATCTCCTCTTTCGTAAAACTATCACTTCAGGCTCAGGACTTGTTTGAGATTTTTGATGCATTTATGTCTGAGTTAAGACTAAGTGTTTTGGTGTCTATACTGATAGAGCTCATTCCATGTCTGTCTGCTATGGAGGATTATTGGCACTTATTCAAAGCAATATCACATATGCACTGAGGACTCCTTGCTTTATTCACAGGGAAGTGTTTACGTTAAAGCATCCGAGCTCTGACTGAATCAGGTATTAGAATGGGCAGTGATTGTAGAAACTTATTCATGGGATCTAAGGTATTTCAAAAATCTATGTGAGGATATGAGAGCCAAACACTTTTCTCTGTTGTACTGCAGCAGTGCGCAATAGCTCTATCATTATAATGTCTTATCACATATCACTGAACTGTGACAGAAAATTGAAGTGTAAGAAGAATAATGCAAAGATGTTGAAAAATTTTTTAATGCAGATTTTTTAACAGAACATCACATTTCTGAAATGTTGAATTGCCTGAATCTTTCTCTACAGGGAATGAAACATGTAACTTTTGAAGTCAATGGAAAAAATTTCAGCTTTTATAAAAAAAAATAAATTATTATTGATTATCAAGTGCAAAATAAGAATTGTTTTCTAACAAAATTGTTCTCAAGTTGTTTTCTAACAATGGTGTTTGAAAGTGAAATTTGGCACTGTGGAACTGACAATATTTTGAATTTCAACAAAATATTATCGTTCTTAGTAATAAAGCTTGATTTTAATTTCATTTTTGGTGTCATGCTTGTGTGAGGCTCAGTTTCTGATGTATGCTATGATAAAGAGGAAGTGTCCTACAATGTTGGAAAAAAAATAGTCTGTGTCCTGTTTTATTCTATGATATGAGAAGAGAAGATAATTGAATCAAATTGTGGGCAAGGGTTGCCAGCTCATGCATTTTATTAATTTTAATTTAATGTTAATGAAATGGGTAACAAATGTATGAATTTGTTCACTAATGCAAGCACATGAATTTTTATTATTCTTATCTTTTACTTTTGATACTTTTACTGAGAGTAAGGCAACATGGGAAAATCTTAAAGGATGCTATGACTGGAAAATGGTTAGGAACCACTATTATAGTTATAAATAATTTGTATTTTACAGTTTTTTTATACCATGCATATTAATTGCATTAATTTATTATTTTTTGTTTTAATTTTGTTATATTTAGATATAGTAACAAGAATGAGAAAATTTGAAAATGAACATAAAATAACTTTACTGGTGCAAGAGCTTGTCATTATTTATCCACTGTCTTGTAATGCCAATGGTAGTCTAAATGGGAGAGATGGAAAAATAACGTATGTAGGAAAATTGGATGAAATTATGGATGACCAAGGAGCTAATTTGAATAGAAGTTTGAGCTCAACTGTTTATTGTATTGAAAATGAGCATGTAAGTATAATTTAATTTTTAGTTAATTTTATACCACAGCGTCTAGAATTTATGTGATAAAATTAAGAGCACACTAAAACATTTTTTCTATATTATGTCATGATGTATGCAAATGCAAATATATATAATGACAGAAATATATATACTTTAAAAAAATTTTGTAATAATATTTTTTATATTATATTATGGTGATTTTTCTCAACAACTTAAATGTACAACCCTGTAAATATTGGTACTAAGGTGTAAATTTACAAAGTTTCAAGTTTTTCGTAACGTTTCATTTTTTTTGCCCCCAAAAATGAAGCCACAACCAAAATCTTTGTCAACAGATGTAGTAGAAATTTTGTATACAAAAGTCATTAGATGTTTAAAGGATGAAGAAATTCAGCAATCATGATATTGATTCACTATTTCAAAAAAATCATCTCACTTTAAAAATTATATCTGATTACTTTTTCCATAGGAATTGAAAAATGGGCTAGTCACCAATTATGTTAAAGCCATATTTGTCATTACCAAAATGGAAAATTGTTCCCCCCCCCACACATTTTTAATTAAAAAATATGAACGTATTCCAGTTTTTATTTTTATTTATATTATGAATCTAAACAAATTAATTTATTAAAAAAAAAAAATTCAAAAACAAACTCCTCCCCCAAAAAAAATTTTTTTTTTACATAGAAAATATGGGAAATTAAGCAATTTTGGTGTCTGTACTTAAGTGTATAACATGTGCTCATACAATGATGTATGGAAAATAACTTTTGTCAGAAAATTTGACCTGTCAATTCCAATTCAATCTGTATATTGATGAAATTTTTTCTCTGTGGAAATTATGTAGTAAAACAAATAATTTATCTTGTATTAGGATAAATAATTAATAATATTTTCTTTATATTTGGATAAATAATTATTTTATCATTGTATAATTTTAATATAATTACCTACTAATATTTCTCTCTTTCGTCTTTTTTCTGTTTAAAAATTTTAAATCTTTTATTTAATGTAAATTTATTAGATAGATACATTAGTTAGGTGAATTTTTCATGAATTTTACATTACTTTTACATTTTTTTTTTTTTTATTATTTTGCTCAATTTTTTACTAACCCATTAGGATTAATTAATTTTTTTTTTCAAATTTTTGTATGGAATCATAAGTAATGTAAAAGTATTTAGCATTAAAAAAAATTTTTTTTTTCACTAATAAATAAGTACTGATTTATTGTATAATAGTATTCTAGTTCAAAATGCTTCAGAAAATTTGAAAGCCTAATTGATATAAAATATTTCTGGAGAATTCTTCATCTTATTGAACTTAAATATCACTTTTGTCATTAGTGAATATGATTATAAAGTCATTGATTATTCTAGATAATATAAAGCAGTATGTATGAAATTTGACACAATACTATGTTATAATGAGTACTTTAAATAAGAGGTTTCTTTTGTGCAATTAGGAATTTTCATGATTCAGCATGGGCCTTTGGAGTTCAATAGTAGCATTTTTAAAGAAACCTTTGCATTTAAACTGCCATTAGATGCGTTCAAATCTGAGCATTTCATTTTGACATGTAGCTTTGTCTTCAAGGTTATCAAGATGTTAAATACATGAGTATGTTGAATTTATGATTAAACAATACTGTAAAACCTTCTCTTTAAAAATTAGGCAACAAATGATATGGTATTGGGATTCAGAAATGAAAGAAAATTAAAATAGGTTATTTTCTGAATTTTTCTTCTTCTACACATGCATTTATATTCAAAGATTAAAAGTCTTAAAGAGATTCAAAAGACTAAAATCATGCTTTTTTATGATTTTCTAAATATTTGAACATAATTTTGTCATTATAATTGATCTAAACCAGGGATGGCCATCCCAAATGATCTTGTGGGCCATTTTGAAAGGCATCATAACTCCACAGGCCACATAAAAAAATTATATATCCACTATTAGACCCACTATAGACATTTTTTTTGGAGTGAACAATTGAAACATAATGAGTTATTATTATTTACTATTATTCTTACATGTAAACATAAACAATATAATAATAATGATACTAAACACACATTGTAGAGAAATATGAAATGAAATATAAAAAAATATATAAATATAATTGAAAAATATTTATTACTATTGTGATATTTGTTTTTCCACTCTTTCACTTAGCTTTTGCAAATCGATCTCAATTTATGGTATTTGCACATTGTAATTGGGGCTGCAACCATTTTGTAATTGCTGTTTATCGTAATTGGTGAATATCATTATTGGTGTTGCATCGTAATTGGTGTTTATAATTTAATTGTTCTGCCAACCCGTAACTGTAATTGTAAATGCAACCAACTCCTAAATAAAACAGGCAATATCTGTCATATATTCGTGAGAATATTATTTTAAAAATCAAAGTTAATTTTTTCTTGTAATTTCGACAGTTCATTTTTGAATATACGGGTGTGCAAATAATGTATTTTTTTTATACATTGCTTTTCACTACTTTGGCCATTATAAAATAAATATATTTTGTAAAAGTGTAATAAATCTCATGGCTGAAAAATGTTCAAGGTGGACTGCAGTTTTGATACCCTTGATCTAAAGTATAATTTATGTATCCAAAGTGAATGATTTGTGACAAGTAAATCATTGCAGTAACCTTCATTTTGATTTGTGAATTTAGATACATAAGAATTCATAATTTATTATTCACATTATAGTTTTTAATTATTGAACTAAAAATGCTTAGAAAAATTAATTAATGAATAGATATTTCTTATGATTCCTATAATGAAAGTGATGTGACAAAATTTTGATTCTCTTCTATTTATAGGAAAAATATATATATTGCCGCTGAGATACCAAGCCCTTTAGCTACTTTAGATGAAATGAAACTAGTTATGAATAATGTTATTTTAAAATACCACAGAGATTGTTTTATGCACACTTTAAGTAGTCTCATTGAAGGTTCCTCTTGCATTATCTTGGAATATGATGGTGAGTAGTTAAATTTTCTACTTCTAATTTTAAGGATAAATTATCCAAAATAAATAGTCGAGATAAATTATAACTTAAGCATGTCTCTTGATAGAATATTTTTTTATTAGTGTTCAGTAGTTGAAAAAAATTTGAAACTGCAGAAGAAATTCTTAAAAATCGTGCTATTGTTAAAAAATAATTGTTATTACCTTCTTTTGTTTTCTAACTAAACTCATTTTGTTAAGTTGTCAGAGGAAAAATAATCTTTTAATGCTTTTGATTTTATTTCAAAATATTTTCTTTGGAAAAATTCTGAAACCAATGTTTATTGTACATTTTTATGAATGAGTCAAGAATTTTTAGAACTTTTTGTAAAGCTTAACTACGAGGGTTGAATTTTTACGGATCTGCTAATCTAGCAAAAAATGTAGGTATTTTTCCATTACAAGGCGAAAACCGATAAATCGTCAAATATTGCATATTTTTATTTTTAAGTTTATGAAAAAAATAAAATGATTGATTTATTTTTTGAAAAGGATTTGTTATATTTTTGAAGTTGTTTTTATTGCTGGTTTATTTTGTTGTTGGCAAAACAAAAAAATTGATGGTGGCGAAATTAATGCCCAACCAATGAGAAAGTACCAAAATATACTCATATTAGAATACCATAAACAATGAGCATTACAGGAATTATTTTTTATTTCGGCTTATATATAGGTTTTAAACTTTAGTTAAATTTTATGAAAATGTATTCTGGATCTCATGCATGGATCAGTTTGTATTTGTAAATATATAGTATTTAATTTTTTGCATGAAAAATGAATATGTGCATTTATGTATGTAAAATGTTTAAATTTTTGTAATTGAGTTAGATTATTTTTTATTTGCATGTACATTGCAAACCAAATCTCCCAAGAAGTTTTAAAAAGGATTTCAATCAAAATTTTCATAGGAAATTCCAATGCTGATAATTATATATTAATGAACTGTACACTATTTTGAAATAAAACCTAACTTTATCATTGACTACTATGAAAATGAAATTATTTCCAAAAGTTTTCCATGACAAAAAAAAAACTTAAAATTTTTTTGAGAAACCAAATTAATTTATCCCTCTATTATAGCTAATTTGAATCATATGCATTTCGTTAAACCAGCTTATGAAAATGAATAGTTTCTTCATACATGTTCTCAGTAATATCTGAAATCATTGGATTTATCAAAGTTGAATGGATTTTTTGCTTGCAAATACACATTTTCTTCACTTGTAGTTTTTTAATACGATGGACACAGCAAATATCAGCTTTGCCTGAATGTGATCTTTTGTTAAATTTAGTTTCATTTCTGCTTTATAAATTCCATGTGTTAGATTTTTTAGAAGATATTTCTTATGTTTTTAGATTATATTGAATGATCATGATTATTTGATAGTTAAAAAGAGAAAAACTGAATGGTCCTGATTAGTTACCTGCATAATGGTGTGTTACATAAGGCTTTTTAATCTGGAAGTTTGACTGCTTTTTATGTTCTGTTGTAGTTGCATGGATTAGCTAAGTTGTACACAACTGTTTGAAATCTTTTAATTCTGACTGCAAATTAGTGCTCAATTTACACAAAATGCAATAATTTTGTTACTTTTCCATATGACCAAATTGACATTTGTCTTCTCAAATTTTGAGAATACTGTATGTGAATATGTTAGTGTCACTTTATTCCGTTGTGGTGCTAAATTCATTTACAAGCTTAAAAATACAATATTATTAAAAAGTTGAAAGTTCTGTAATTAAACCTTTTATGTGCCAAAAATTTTCATTTCAATATTATTTTACACTCTATTTCGAGAAAAGCATCTACAAAGAGCACCTCAGTTATATGGCAGATGGAGCCATCATCAAGAATGAACTCTAACTGCAACTTATTAACTGTTGCAAGTGAAACAAATGGGATGAAGAAAATTGTAAATGTTGCTGCTAAATAACCTCCACCTTAAAATATTAAAGTTCTTTTTATTTTTGAAATTGTATTAAACGCTATTATTTGATGTGTTTACTGATGTGAAATACTGAACCACCACACAATCCAATCCTCATCATGGGGATTCACCCACATTCTATATGGCTTTTTTAGGAAAAAAAAATGGTGGCAAAGTTCTCTGATTTGTGCTGCTGTCTTAATGTGTAATAACTTCTCTGTGATCAGATTTGCAGAGGTCTAGTGAAGAGAGGAGTTAAGCGGTAGTGGATGAAATAAGGAAATTTAAATAAATGGATGGTATAGGCATTTGTTGAAATCAAAAGATGTTACAATGTTAATATATGTGCAGTTGGTCTATTGTAATTAAAATGGTGCCTCATGAAGTCTGCTCTGCAACTCATTTGAGTTTCTTGTCATGTATAGTTGATTGTGGTGATGGCAAGAGTAATGGCTCCTTTGGTTGCAATGGGTTCGCATCATCTTCAGGCCCTATTACTCAGGATGTATGACTTTTGCACATGATGATGCACATGACTTTTGAGGATTTTTGGATTTGTTTTGAGACTCTTACTTTTTGCAATATGTTTCCTTGAATTTTCCTACGAATCCATTTTTTTTCCTTTTTACTCCTTGTTGCATGGTACACACACCAAACTAGAATCTTTTGACATTTTGCTATACCATGATATTTCAGGATTTTCCAAATTGTGTAACCATGATATATTGTTTTGAAATTATTAGCATTTTAAATTGAATATGCAAACATAAGGCTTACCTTTATCCCTATGAACCAGCTACCATACAAACTGATTTTATGTAGATTTTCACATCAAAAGTTAAAAATAAATTTTATTTTTTTTGATGCCACTTTATTTTCACAGATTTCATAATCAAAGCATAAAACTTATCATATTTTTGATATTTTTTGAATGATTGGTTTTATATTTGGAAAAAAATATACTGTCTTTCTTGGAGAGTTCTTTTAGAAAACTATACTTTATTTTTCATTTAACAAAATATAAGCCTTAAATAAACCTACTTACTTTTCCATCTGTGAAGTAAGATTTAAACTTTATAGTATTTTAATGTCCTTTCTTTAGTTACCTTTATCTTTATTTATTTACGGTAATGCCTCTTTAATACTATAAGTTGGACCACGGCCATGCTAGATTAACGATTTTGCTGGATTGTCGTATCCATAGAATTTTAAAGGGCATCAAAGTTAAATCACTCCAGACAAAAATTTAAACAATTAAAATGCGTATATTTAATGTGTTTGTGTTCATTCTGAACTGTACTGATGACATAAATATCTGACAAAATATTTTGTCATTCTTAACTTAAAAATTTGAAAATGCATGTACAGTGGAACCTCTTTAAGTCGAACCTCGATAAGTCGAAAACCTCCATAACTCGAAATTTTTTTATTCCCTTCCCTTCAAGCCCCAAAATCTCCATTACTCGAAATTTCAATCCTCTATATGTCAAAATAATTAGTCAATCCCCACAAGCCATTTTGGTATATATTTTCCCTACGTAACTCGAAAAAGAAATTGGACCTCTGTATCTTGAACATTAGCAATGTTCCATTTTACAACATTTACAACTCGATCATTTGAAACTAATTACCTGTATAGTTCGAAGAAAATAAGTTACCGACCTTAAGGATTTGCCGACAATGCACGTCATTGTTTCTTAGAAAACAATGTATGAGTATACAGTAAATAGAATAATCAATTCTATGAAATTTTCTTATTATAATTCTTATTCTTATAATTCTTATTATTGCTATTGATTTCATTTGAACTCTAGCGATAGATAGAGAACGATCGAATTGTCTAAAGCAAATAAATAAATAAATAGATAATTGACTTTTTAATACATAATATTTTTAATTTTAAGGTTGTTTGGAATTATTTTGATTTTTTATTGTAGTACATAATATAACTTTTAAGTTGCAAATAAACATGTTTATTACCTCTGTAACTTGAACTTTTATTTATTTTACCTTACCAAAATAAGTCAGAAAGAATCTAAACCTCTACAAGCCGAATATTTCCTTACAAAATCTGCATTAGTCGAAATCCTCCATAAGTCAAAACTATAACTCGAATTATTTGGCGTCTCCCTTGAAGTTCGACTTGCAGAGGTTCTACTGTAGTTATGAATCTGGTGCTCAAAGACAAAAATCAATCATCCAAAACTATATGGATGGAAAAAAATGAAAGCATAACTTCATAATGTGATGGATTATAGAATGCCTGATTAAAGAGAGCTTACTTGCAGTATTTTTTTATTTTTGTTATAATATAGATTTTTTTAAAAGTATTATACATAGATTTCTATAATTAATTTCAGATTTAAATCCCCTAGATAGTGAACCTCTACACAGTTTCTTGATATCAAGATTGAGGGGTCGAAGAGAAAGTTACCAGGAAAAGCCAAAAGAAATGGATTGATATCATTGAATGATATATTGTTGTATTTTAAAAAATATTTCTATTGTTGTATAAACTCTTGATATGTTTATTTTATAGTTTTAATGTTTGTATTGCTTGAATAAATGTTTATATTTTAAATTTTGTTTGTTCTGTATTTTTGTGCAAGTTGTGTTATTTATTATTTTTCTACTTTTAGTGGTATTTTGTTAAAAATATTATAAATTATTGGTTTGACCCTAGATGTGTACATGACATTTAATTTATTCAAATAGAAACTCATATAATCTTGAATAATGCAGAAGATTATAATTATGCCATTTGTGAAGTACTGTAAATTTATATCTCGACTGTAAGGTTTACTATTTGAATGAGTTTCAATGAAAAGAGTTTTGTTATTTGTTTCAGTGTTAGAATATATATAAAAATTGCTTCTATTTGTCAATCATTTATAAAATTAGCACATCTTAAACTGTATATGCTTTCTTATATTGAGTAAAAAGTTGATAAATTCAGTTACTATTAAAACATATTCTCAAAACATAAAATTCATTATAAAATCTATTTTCTAAATCTTTATATTTCATTTCTATTGATATTAGAAATGCTCATAGGAATATGTTATTTACCATAATGTAAATTTTAAGAAAGAAATTCCAAAATTTAAGTTTGCCATGCACAACAGTATGAAGCGTTAAAAAAAAAAAATTCTGATGTTCTTTTCTCACTACCATGGAAAAGTTGTGAATTTGTTTCAGAAACATGTGCAGAACAATTGAGATAAAAATAATTAATATTTTATGATTTCACTTTAGAATTTTAAATATGTTGCTGTTTATTGCAGCTCACAATACAGAGAGTTAATCTTTATGCCATCAGGCAAGGCCTGCACCGCTGTTACTCATTTAACACTACCCAGGGGCACGTTGTAGATTGAAGATATGCTAAGGACATGAGAAACACTAGACCCATGACACTCTACGATCCTATTAGACTGGAAAAATTCGGTTTAAAGTGTTTTGTTTTAAAGTTTGAGTTACCACTACAAACATCCATGGCACTGCCGAGATTCAAAACCTGTTGGAAAACCTGTGGGACTGAGCGCCACAGCGCTAGTCACTTAGCCATCAGGCATATGTGCATTTTAAATATGTAAAAGTAACTAAAAATATGTTCCATTTTTCAGCAATATTTTGAATTTCAGAATTTTTTTTTGTCTGAAAATGTTGGAAAAATATACAAAAACACTAGTAGAAAAATTTAAATTAATCGATAAATGCTTTGCGGTTCCTCTTTAAGGTCTAAATATGCTAAATTAACTGAAAATGATGTAAAATTTTCATTCTTGTTTTTTTTTTTTTTTTTTTTTTTTTATGTTTCCAATTTTTTCTTTCTCTTTAGTGTGGAAAAATTGTGAAACCATATAAAAGAGATAAGTGTATGTAAAATTATAAAGGCTGCATTATATTGAGCAATATCATACATGTGCTTATGTTTTATTGAATGAATATTTAAAATGTGAATTGAATTGCAGTTATACAATAATGTAAAAAATGATTCTCATAATTATATTATTTTTAACTATCCAGAGTTCAGTTGTTTCATACCTGTAAAAATAAATTTAATAAAAACAAATATACTGTATATGTACTACTGTGTCCAAGAAGTAAGACCAATTTTCAATTTAAATTTCCCGGCCATATGGTATTTCAATTTTTTTTTTTTTCTTTTTAGGTTGTTGGCGCTGTCCTTGACATCTATGTGAAATTTTACGTCAAAATATTATTAGTGCTTGAGTTACGCTTGGTTTTTGTGAGATGCTTAAACTGATTTCGGCAATTTTTGAAATGTCTTTTCAATCGCTTCAAAACGTTGTTCCCGGAGTGGTCTTTTGAGTTTAGGGAATAGCCAGAATTAGCACGGTGTGAATACGGTGGTTGTGGAACGATATGGGCTTCATTTCTGGCAAAAAGTCACGAAGAATCATTGTAGTGTTAGGTGGCGCATTCAGTGTTTTCGGTATCAATCAAGATTTGATGTGTTTGAGGCCCAAAACATCTTTTAAAATGAAATTTTGAAATTCAAACATCATCAGCAAGGTCTCTAATTGTAAATCGACGGTTTGCAAGCACCAAATCTTTAATTTTTTGGACGTGAGCTTCGTCGGTTGAGGTTGGTGGTCGACCAGAGGGCTCTTCGTCTTCAACGCGTTCTCTGCCTTCTTTGAACTGTTTATACCACTTCTAAACATTTCTTTCCGATATAGGAATGCTCACCGAATGCCTTCTGCAACATTCTATGCGTTTCCGCAAACAAAATTTAATGCAAGTTCTTTGCTCAATTAATTCAGATATTTCAAAAATCGCCGGAAATCGGTTTTAGGGCTCAGTTTTAGCCAAGCGTAACTCAAACGCCAATGAATATTTTGACGTCAAATTTCCCACAGATGTCAAGAACAGTGACAGCAACCTAAAAAAACCAAAAAAACTTGAAATTCCATAAGCCGCGGGAATTTTAATTTGAAAATTGGTCTTGCTTTTGGATACAGTAGTTCTAAAATTGTTTAATGAACAGTCAAGTTTTTAAAATCATTCAAGCAGGAGTATTTTCACTGAGTAAAAATGTTTTAAGAAAAATTTGTCTACTTTGTTCATGCATTTTTTATCGATTAAATATGCATTACTTTCTCTTTAAAAAAGTTAAACTAAAATACACATTTGAATGAAATTTCAAATTTATACTTCAAAACTTGTATGTTTTGACATTGTGAGTTGTTGTATGTTGCCCTTCATTGCATTCACTTTATTTAGATGTTCCCATAGTGGTCAGAAACCCCCTTTCACCGTAAAAAGTGGAAATTTACCTTATTTTAATGTCAAATTGATTGAATTAATCTTTTTAACCGACCCCTCAAATGAAGATCGACAAATTTCAAAATGTGAAAATAAATATTTCGAAACATTTGTTCAATGGTTTCAGAAATATAAAATTTCAAATAAAAATTTCTAAAAGTTATCGGCTTTTACATGAAAATATACAGTAATAGGACATTAATAACATGAAGTCATTACGTACATAATTATTTTTAGCAAAAACTTTTTTTAACATATGCAATTGACGAGTGAGCAGATTTAATGTGCAATTCACCAATGCGTTCAGAGAATTTGATATAAAAAAAAAATTAAATCATAACTTAAAATTGAATAATTTTATAACCTACTTAGGAATATTTTGTATGTGCAATGGTTTGATAAGAAATTTTATTTACTAAGTTTTTAAAGAAGGCCTAATGGCCGAGTGACTAGCGCTGTGGTCTTCGGTGCTACAAGTTTCTGGTTCGAGTCCCGGCGGTGCATGTTTGTAGTGGTTCGGAATCCACTTTAAAACGTAAGTTCCGGTCTAATTTAACCGTAGATCGTTGGGTGTAGATCTGACAACCCTATCCCATAAAAAAGAACATCTCATGTCTCGAAATCTGCCAGTAGGCCGACGGCGTCGACCCACCATGGGGCTAACACACCACTGATGTTGATGTTGGTGAAGTTTTTATAGTCAAACTTTTCGGTCATTTAATTAAAAATTGTGTCAGTGAGTGTTTCGTCTAAATTATTTTATTTAAAAAAATATTAGTGAAGTAATCGTTTATTTAATAACAAAGGTGTAAAATCAATCAAATTAAAATTTAATTAATCCTCTGTGTGCGACACCCCATGAGTATTTTACTCATGGATGGAGGGAAAGAAGGTGTCAGTTTCTGTTGTGATGGAGCAGCCCTAGGTAGAAGTCTGACTTGAATCCGAGTCGCTGAAGAAGGAGGGCAGAACATAAAGTAGAAATAAGTAACAACTCTTGGCATAAAATATAATCAAGTTACCTTTGAACCAGGGCCGGATTCAGATGAAAAGAGGCCTAGGCTATTTCACTTATGAGTCCCTTTCACCTCCCATTTTTTCAATTCTTTCTATTAGCTCACACTCTCCTATATATATATCTTGTTCAAATTTTCAGTCGTTCATAAAATACTTTTTATTCATCCACTCAAGTTCAGATACATTTTTTTTTTTGAACTTGTAGTGGATGACACTGGATGTTAATACAGTTTTTCAAATATTAATTCAGTAATTAAATTTAATTATTTAATTATATATTTTTTTACATTTTTGCATGTATCTACCAATAGATGGCGCCAGATAAACTAAAAAATGAATGAAAATTATTTATAAAGGACTTTTTGCAATATAGCGAAAAATGTAGGAATTGATTAAAAATTTTTTTTTTTGTTTTATATTACTTGTTAAGTTTGTAAATTACATAAGAGATAATAAAATACCTCATTATTGTGATATACATCAATATGTTAAATTATGATGTGATTGGTACTAATCTTTATAAAAAATGTGGCACGAATAATAAATAAAAAAAAAAAAAGTCGAGAACACTTATTTGGACATTTATTCTCAGCATCCTATATAGTACTTGTAACAATAACTAACCAAACGTAACACACAATATTTACAAAGAAACAAAATTCAAATAATAAAAATCTTTGACTAGGAAAATAAAATATGCAATAAAAATTATCATATTTTCTATCAAATTAAATTAAAATATATTCAATACATTGAAGATTAAAGCTATTATTAGTCATATGTATTGCTTATTATGTCATTATTAGTCATATGTGTAGAATTTCTCCTTATTTTCGATTCGGTGTTTTAGTGTTTACTGTTTTTAGAATAGTGTACTTCTAATTTTGTTAACAATTTGAATGTAGGCCCTCTTGTTCTTGAGGCTCCAGGCTGAAGCCTAGTTAGCCTATAGGAAAATCCGGCCAAAGTTTGAACACATTATTCCTGAAATTGGATTTATTCAAAACATTGATGGATAGGTACAGTGTTTTGGATAAAATATACTTAATTTCATAATGAATGCATTTCTGTAGAATCATCGATCATTATTCTCTCATTACCCTTGGACAATGACCTTTGATATTAATGATGCCCGTAGCTTACGAAAATATTTGCATTAACATCTCATTAACCTAATATGATGATGATATTATGTGATTGTGTATGTCTCGTTAATTCCTAATATGGTAATGAGATTCTTAGTATATCTCGTTATTCAAAAAATCATATGATCTTTAACTTCTAAATTACTCGTTATTGTTCAAACGTATATAATTTCTAAGGTTTTATAACATATAAGAATATATAACAGTAACAAGATTATTTTTAATTGTTATTTTTATATTCTTAAACGTTAAATTAAAAATACACTATGTGGAAGAAAGTGACTGGACACGACACTATAACGACATAAACCCATATTTATTAAAATTAATAGGAGGTAGGGCCTCCTTTGGCTGCGATCACAGCTGCAACCCTTCTGGGCATGCTTTCCACTAAATTAGCCATAGTGGCAAGAGGAATTTCCTTCCATAGTTCAGGCTTGCTTTTGGGGAATGGGGTGCAGGCCCTCAACTGACGGTCCAATTCCTCTCAGAGATGTTCAATTGGGTTAAGATCAGGGCTCTGCGCCGGCCACTCCATGCGTTTAACGTTGTTGTTCACATACCAATCAAGAGTCCTCCTTGCAACATGGCATGTTGCGTTGTCGTTTTGATACCAGCAATCATCCATACCGTACGTTGCCCACAAGGTAGGAAGAACATGATTGTCGAGAATATCACAGTATCTATCGGCATTCATCGCACCATCAATCTTCACCAGTGGGCCAGCCCCATACCAGGAGAAACAGGCCCATACCATCAATCCTCCTCCACCAAACTTTACAGTTGGGACGACACACTCGGGCAAAAAATGTTCTCCTGGTAAACGCCATTTTTCCTAAACACGTCCATCAGAACGTAAAGGATAAATCTTGACTCGTCACTCCAAAGGACGCGTTTCCAGTCATCCAGAGTCCAAGTACGGTAGTCTTTGGCCCATCGAAGGCGCGCTTTCTTGTTGGTTTTCTTAATCAAAGGCTTATGGGCCGCCGAACGTCAGTGTAACCTAACTTATGGGCCTCGATACGAAGAGTCTTGGTCGAAATGGCCTCACCTGTGGCTTGTATAAACTCAATAGCGATGTTATCCATGGATGTTTGACGGTTACTTCTAATCTCCCTGCAGAGCACCCGCCGGTCCCTGCTGGTGAGAACTGTGGGTCGTCCACTTCGGGGTTTGTTCTGACAGTGTCCCTCAGTCTTGTAGCGACACACAACCAACACGTGCTACAGTTGATTTTGAGCAGTTACGGAGACGGGATATCTCCTAATTGACAGCTTGGCAAGATGCAATCCAACCAACACACCTTTCTCGAACTCAGACAATTCTTCCCGTGGCGGCATCTTGACAAAAAACAACTCTAGTCGACTCCACAGAGTATTTATAGGATATGGCTGACACGTGATACCTATTATTGCGCATGTGTCAGCTGTATTGTCGACTTTTCTACTTTTCGAGGGGGTGTCCCGTCACTTTCTTCCAGATAGTGTATGTAAACATCGTAAAAACAAGTAATATAAAAACACATTTTTTTTTAAAGTCAATTTCTTCTTTTTTTCACTATATTGCAAGAAAGTCTTTTATAAATAATTTTCATTCATTTTTTTAAGTTTATCTGGCGCCCTCTATAGGTAGATATATGCAACTTAAATCTAAAAAAAAACTAAAATTATGCAATTAAATTTAATTACTGAATTAATATTTGAAAAACTTGTATTAACATCCAGTGTCATCCACTACAAGTTAAAAAAAAAAATGTATTTGAACTTGAGTGGATGAATAAAAGTATTTTATGAACGATTGAAAATTTGAACAAGATATATATAGGGAGGGTGTGAGCTAATAGAAGAAATTGAAAAAAAAAAAAGAACAGCAATCTCGAATTACAGCAAAAATAATAAAAGCAAATATAATAAAAGCAAATACATACGATAAAAATAATAAAAAGAAAATATTTTGGGCTATATTTCAAATTAAATTAAAAAACTTTTTGATCATTTAAAATTAAAAAATATAGAATATATTAACAAAAATTCTCAAACACGATCGTTTCAAATTTCAAACGTAAAAAATTAAGAATAATTATACCCAGAAAAATAAGCTAAATTAAAATCAGACGATTTTTATATTATTGCCAATTTGTAGTTACATTATTTTAAAAATTGAACAATATATATTAAATGAATAATAAAAAAATTTATAATAAAATAAAAATAAATAATAATTAAATGAATAAATTGAAATCAGACGATTTTTATATTATTTCAATTTGTAGTTAACATTATTTTAAAAATTGAATAATATATATTAAATGAATAATAAAAACATTTGATAATAAAATAATAATAACTAATAATTAAATGAATAAAAATAATTAATAATTGAATACAATAATTAATAATCGTTAATTAATTAATAATTAGTTATGAGAAAAAAGAAATTATTAACTAATTATTGATTATTTAATGATGAGCAAATGAGAAGAAAGAGCAGCGTGAATATATGAATATTTCTCCCATATGAAACTAAAATTAATTAATTAAATTTAATTAATGAAATAATATTTGAAAAAAACTGTATTAACATCCAGTGCCATCCACTACAAGTTCAAAAAAAAAAATATTTGAGCTTGAGTGGATGAATAAAATGTATTTTATTAACGATTGAAAATTTGAACAAGATATATATAGGGAGAGTGTGAGCTAATCGAAAGAATTTAATAATTATGTATTCTTAATTTAATTTGTTTCATCTCTTTGTTATTTGTCATTCCATGCATAATTTAATATTTTAGGAATGGCAGTAGGTCTAAAGTTTGAAACAATCGTCTGCTTGCATTTAATTTTCTTTAAAGCAACTAAATAATTAAATTTTTAAAATTTTAACTTAATTTAAGTAATTCAGCACATTTCTTGCATCGATTTAGGAATATTTTGTAACATTTTGAACATTTTGTTTATGAAGCTTGCAAAGATAGACAGAAAACTTTTGAAACTCTGAAGAAAATAATTAAAAAAAAAAAGTGACTAGTATGAAGATAATAACACCTTGATGATATAGCGGTAGCTAACTTAATTCAAGACCTACTGGTTTGAATTATATTTTAAATATTATGTACATTCTGTTTGGTTATAGTAATATACATATGAAAATAAATAAATAAATAAATAAATAAATAAAATAACATAAAATAAAATAAATAAAAACATTATAAAATAAATAACAAAACAGAGTTATATTTAATGAATGAATTGCATTTGAATCAATCTAATATACAAAATAAATTTTAATTCAGTATTAAATAAGTTTTAACAAATATTTAAAATTGAATACATAATTTTGAAATTTTTATTATCAGTAATTGATAGTCTACTTATCATACTAGTAATAATTAACCCTTTGCACTCGAAGTTTTTTTTTCATTCGTATTACCAGCAACTCGAAGCGATTTTAGTGAAGAGATCCTATTCACATGTAAGTTTGATATACTCATTAAAAGAAACGCATTATTTATATTGTTATTTGCATTGTCTCCGTAGCGGAGCCCTCGAGCTTCAAGGCAAATTTTAAATGGCTCCGCTCGGAGCCCTCAGTACAAAGGGTTAAGATATATTCATTAATATTTTAAATACATAATGTTGCCGTAGGGCCGTACAATTAACAATAATAACATTTGATACATAATGTTGTTTCGAATACCAGGCACTTCGACTTGAGATCATTTGCAACCAGAACAATAGAGATGTATCTGATTTAATTTTACCGATGCCTTCCGGGAGGTCTTTTGGGGGAACTACGCGGAATTTGCGTATCGTATGGAATAAAACCAGTAAAAAGCACCCCCTAGGTCTGGGATGGGCAAACCTTTTCGTTTTAAAACAGTTTCTACAACAAAGCCGCCAGCGAATTTAACCTCAACCCTAATGCTCACCAGCGGCGCACGTTACTACTACTACTACTACACTACATCACTGTGTCTAGAGCTGAGTTTCCCCTTTACAGTTTGGGAATGATGTGGGTGAGAAATAGTCTTATTTTGCTCTATGACTCTCGTCATATGAGATAGGGACCTACGGTTTAGAGGGGATTCGAACCACTACAAACATTCATGACACAGCCAGTATTCGAACCGAGCATCAGAGCTCTAGCCATTAGGCCATCAGTTGCAGCATATACACGAGTAGGGCATTACTAATATAATTATTCTTATTAGAAATGAATGCACCTTTTATAATTCTAGCAACTTCATCATTGCCAAGGAAAAATACCTTGTAAAAATAAGATTATAAAAAAATCTCATAGTACAGCAAAATTTATTAAAAAAATTTTTGTTCCTACAAACAAGCGAAATGTTTCGTAAATATAAAGTCTCGTAACAAAATTTATTCTATCATATTTTAGTCTTGATAGCCATTTTGCATTCTATTATGCAACAGAATTTCGACGTCTTTCTTCATGCAAGGACATTCGTATACACGCGAGCAGAACATCTTATGGAAAATAAATCCTCGAATTTATCGTAGCGAGGTTCGGTTCATCCATTTTGCATCCTGACATATTTAACAAATTCTGACATCTTTTTCACTTCAATGTTTCTTCAGCTAACTTCTGCCCACCGAATATTTCAGTATCTTTAGCGGTGTTTTCTGCGAGCACTGCGAGAGATGCAATAAATTTCTCTTCTGTAACCTCCGCAAAGGATTGGAGGACATGCAAATCACACCTTAAAGTGCTGGTTGAAAACTCCAACACGTCACTAGTTGAGAAAGATCAAAAGAAAAACATCACCATCCCTGTCTGTTCTCTCCCCTTTTTTTCTTTTCTTTTCTTTTTTTGTGCCCTTCTTCGGCATTTTCTTTTCCTTTTCTTTTTTTTTTTGGAGGAGGTTTGAGTCGAAGAAACCGGAAAATTTCTTTGCATACATGAATTTTTATTTAAACTCCCAAAGAATGTTTGTGCTGTGCTGCTACGTCGAGAAAAAAAAATGCAGGTCAAAATTTTGAACGTGCTTACGGAAGAAATATCTGATTGCAAAACTGCAGTAGAAAGGTGGCAATATTCGAAGAATATTGAATTATAGAATTGTGTAACTATTCAACCAGAAACACGAAACAGATATGGAGAAGAAGGCAATAATAAGAAATAAGAGTAATATAAATTTTTTTTAAAGTCAATTATTACTTTTTTCACTCTATTGCAGAAAGTTCCTTATAAATAAAGTTGAAATTTTCCTCCTACATATGACGCCATGTATTGGTAGATACATGCAACTTAAATCTAAAAAAAAGTAAAATTAATTAATTAAATTTAAATACTGAATTAATATATGAAAAAACTGTATTAACATCAAGTGTTCATCCACTACAAGTTTAAAAAATGTATTTGAATTTGAGTGGATTTAGTATTTTATTAAGAATTAAAAATTTGAATAAGATATATAGGGAGAGGATGAGCTAATAGAAGGAATTGAAAAAAGCAGGGGTCTTAAATTTTATCAGTCAGGGGTTCTCAAAATATAAATATTTATTAGTTTAATAATGGAGTAATATTATATTAATTATAATATATAATTAATATAATATTACTCCATTATTAAACTTTAGAGGGTATAAACAGCTTAGGACTTTTAGATGACATTTGAAAGAAAATAAAATTTATGAGGTCCACATCATAAAATAATAAAGGAAACGGCATTGCTTTCAGAAATAAGAAGAACCGATTGCGGCTGTGACAACGTATTGAAAACCGTCTTGCATGCTGTGAAATGTTGCTACATTGAGAAAAAAGAATGTAGGGCAAAATTTGAACGTGCTGACGGAAGAAATATTTGATTGCAAAACTGCAGTAGAAAGTTGGTAATATTCGAAGAATATATTGAATTACAGAATTGTGTAACTATTCGACCTGAAACACGAACCAGATATGGAGAAGTAGGCAATAATAATAATAATAAAGTGAGGGGTCTTAAATTTTATCAGCCAGGATTTCACAAAATATAAATATCTTATATATTCATTAAATCAGTGGGTATGTAGCAGGTAGATGATATTTGAAAGAAAAAAAAAAAATAAAGTTAAGAGGTCTATGTCATAAAATAATAAAGGAAAAGACATTGCTTTCAGAAACAAGAAGAACCGATTGCGGCTGCGACAACAAACTGAAAACCGTCTTGTATCAACAGTCAGAGTGGCTAATGGAAGTTTCAGTGAGATTGAAATATTTTGCAACTGGACTTTTAGAGTAAATTGTCCATCATTTGAGTATCGTATGGGAGAATACCCGGAAAACTTCCAACAGGTAGTCCGATGACAGAGGCAAAGAATGAACTCCCAAACGCTAACAATGCTCCTCGTTTTTGAAACAGTGTCTACAACAAAGCAGATAGCAGATTGTACCTCAGCCTAATGTTCACCAGCGGCGCACGTTGCTACTACTAATACTACACCACACCACATCATTGTGCCTAGAGCTGAGTAGTCCCTTTACTATTTGGGAATGATTCAGAATAAAACTGATTGGGCTCTGTGACTCTCTACAGTCAAACTAGACCGGCACCTATGATTTAAAATGGATTACGAACCACTACAAACATCCATGGCACCGCCGAGATTCGAACCCGAAGCCTGTGGTACCGAGGGCCAGAGCGCTAGCTACTCGGCCTTCAGTTGCAGCTGAGCTACGAGTCGAGCATCAGTAATATAATTATTCTTATTAGAAAGTAATGCATCTTTTATAATTCTACCAATTCATCGCGTCAATGAAAAATATCTTGTAAACATAGGTTTATAAAAAATCTCTTACAGCGAAATTTATTAAAAAAAGTTTTGTTCCTCCTTTTGACGTCACATTACAAAACAAAAATACCAGAATAAAGTCGCATACAGACTAGGGAAAGGTTTCTAAATATAAAATAAAATTTATTCTATCATATTTTAGTCTTTATAGCCATTTTGCATTCTATTATGCAACAGAATTTCGACGTCTTTCTTCATGCAAGACCATTCGTATACACGCATGAGCAAAACATCTTATGAAAAATAAATCCTTCGAATTTATCGTAGCGAGGTTCGGTTCATCCATTTTGCATCCTGACATATTTAACAAAATTCTGACATCTTTTTTACTTCAATGTTTCTTCAGCTAACTTCTGCCCACCGAATATTTCAGTATCTTTAGCGGTGTTTTCTGAGAGCACTGCGAGAGATGCAATAAATTTCTCTTTTGTAACCTCCGCAAAGGATCGGAGGACATGCAAATCACACCTTAAAGTGTTGGTTGAAAACTCCAACACGTCAATAGTTGAAAGATCAAAAGGAAAACTTCACCCTCCCTATCTGTTCTCCCTCTTTTTTTTTTTTTTCTTTTTGCCTTCTTCGCAATTTTTTTTTTTTTTCTTGGAGGTTTGAGTCGAAGAAACCGGGAAATTTCTTTGCATACATGAATTTTTATTTAAACTTCCAAAGAATGTTTGGACTGTGCCGTGCTGCTACGTTAGAAGAAAAAAAATGTAAAGGGAAAGTTTGAACGTGCTTACGGAAGAAATATTTGATTGCAAAACTGCAGTAGAAAGTTGGTAATATTCAAAGAATATATTGAATTACAGAATTGTGTAACTATTCAACCAGAAACACGAAACAGATATGAAGAAGTAGGCAATAATAAAAACAAGTTATATAAATTTTTTTTTTTAAAATCAATTCCAAATTTTTCACCTTATTGCAGAAAGTCCTTTATAAATAAAGTTGAAATTTTCCTCTTATATCTGGCGCCATCTATTGGTAGCTATATGCAACTTAAATAAAAAAAAAAATAGAAAAATGTCTATCTCTCTCACATACACACTTTCCATCTCTCTCACTAATTTATTCACACCTTTCATTTTCCATTTTTGTTTCCTCCTTGACTCAGACTAGAACCCATTATGGAAAAAGATTTTTTTCCAGCGATCGACACGCTTCGCCATTGACGGCATTTATTCCTAAATTTATATCCTGCTAAATATCTTATATAAGAGAAAATTTTCTTGCTCCCATATAAACCTAAAATTAATTAATTAAATTTAATTAATGAATTAATATTTAAAAAAACTGTATTAATATAAAGTGTTCATTCCCCTACAAGTTTCAAAAAATGTATTTGAATTTGAATTGATGAATAAAAAGTATTTTATTAACGATTGAAAATTTGAACAAGATATATATAGGGAGAGTTTGAACTAATAGAAGGAATTGAAAAAGTGACGGGGGTCTTAAATTTTATCAATCAGGTGTTCGCAAAAAATAAATATCTTATGTATTCATCAAACCAGTGGGTATTAAACTACTTAGGACTTTTAGATGACATTTGAAAGAAAAAAAAATATAATTATATGGTCTACATTATGAAATAATAAAGTAAAAGACATTGCTTTCAGAAAAGAGAAGAACTGTTTGCGATTGTGACAACGTATTGAAAACCGTCTTGTATGGACAATCAGGTTGGATGATGGAAGTTGTAGTGAGATTAAAATATTTTGTAACTGGATTGATACGGATAATTGTTCAACATTTGAGTATCGTATAGGAGAAAACCCGGAAAACTCCCAACAGGTAGTCCGATGAACGAGACAAGATGTTGAGCATCTCAAACGCCAACAATGCTCTTTGTTTTTAAACAGTGTCTACAACAAAGAAGCCAGCGGATTGATCCTCAGCCCTAATGCTCACCATGTTACCGCTGAGCCACGAGTCGGGCATCAGTAATATAATTATTCTTATTAGAAAGTAATGCATTTTTTATAATGCTAGAAACTTCCTCATGCAATGAAAAATATCTCGTAAAAATAAGACTATAAAAAAATCTCATAGAACAGCAAAATTTATTTTAACAAAATTTTGTTACTTCTTTTGACGTCCTATTACGAAACAAAATACTAGAATAGAGCCGTACAGAGACAAGTTTAAAACGTTTCGTAAATATAAAATCTCATGGGGAAATTTATTCTATCAAATTTTAGTCTTTATAGCCGTTTTGCATTTTATTATGCATCAGAATTTCGACGTCTTTCTTCATGCAAGGACATTCGTATACACGCGAGCAAAACATCTTACGAGAAATAAATCCTCGAATTTATCGTAGCGAGTTTCGGTTCATCCATTTTGCATCCTGACATATTTAACAAAATTCTGACATCTTTTTCACTTCAATGTTTCTTCAGCTAACTTCTGCCCACCGAATTTTTCAGTATCTTTAGCGGTGTTTTCTGCGAGCACCGCGAGAGTTGCAATAAATTTCTCTTTTGTAACCTCCGCAAAGGATTGGAGGACATGCAAATCACACCTTAAAGTGCTGGTTGAAAACTACAACACGTCACCGGTTGAGAAAGATCAAAAGAAAAACATCACCATCCCTGTCCGTTCTCTCCCCTCCCTTTTTTTTCTTTCTTTTTTTTTTTTTTGTGCCCTTCTTTCGCCATTTTTCTTTTTCTTGGAGGAGGTTTGAGTCGAAGAAACCGGGAAATTTCTTTGCATACATGAATTTTTTATTTAAACTTCCAAAGAATGTTTGGGCTGTGCTGTACTGCTACTTTGAGAAATAAAAATGTAGGGCAAAAGTTTGAACGTGCTTACGGAAGAAATATTTGATTGCAAAGCTGCAGTAGAAAGTTGGTAATATTATAAGAATTTATTGAATTATAGAATTGTGTAACTATTCAACCATAAACACGAAAAAGATATGGAGAAGTGGGAAATAATAAGAAAAAAGTGAGGGAGTCTTATCAGTTAGGGCTTCACAAAAAATATATACCTCATGTATTCATTTAACCAGGAGGTATGCAAAACATTAGGACTCTTAGATGACACTTGAAAGAAACAAAATAATTAAAATTACGAGGTCTACATCATAAAATAATAAAAGGAAAGGACGTTGCTTTCAGAACTGGCTTCGTGTGTCGCTGTAGAAGGAGGGCAGTGCTTTCCTGGAAGGCTGTTACGGGAAATTATTCCGCATTTGCGTATCGTATGGAAGAAAACCAGTTAAGTTCCCACCAGGTACTTCGACTAACGAATGATGATCTGATGAACATCACAAACGCCATGGATGTTCCTCATTTTGAAACAGTGTCTACAACAAAACCGTCGGCGGATGGAACCTCTACCCTAATGCTCACCAGCGGTGCGTTGCTATAATACTACTACTATTACTACTAATACAAACCGCATCACTGTGAATAGAGCTGAGTTGCCCCTTTACAGTTTCGGAATGATGTGGGTGAGAAGAAATCTGATTGGGTTCTGTGACTCTGTACGGTCATATTAAATCGGGATCTACTGTTTACAGTGGATTCCAAACCACTACAAATATACATGTCACCGCCGGGATTCGAACCCGCAGCGTGTGGTACCGAGCGAAGGGGCGCTAACCACTCGGTCATCATTTGCAGCTCAGCCACGAGTCGGACATTACTAATATAATTATTCTCATGGGAAAATAATGCACCTTTTATAACTATAACAACTTCACCATGGAAATGAAAAATATCTTGTAAAAATAAGATTATAAAAAATCTCACACAGCAAAATTTATTTCAACAAAATTTTGTTCCTCCTTTAGACGTCATATTACGACACAAAATACTAGAATAAAGTCGTATACAGACAAGCGAAATGTTTCGTAAATATAAAGTCTCGTAGCAAAATTTATTCTATCATATTTTAGTCTTTCTGCATTCTATTATGCAACAGAATTTCGACGCCTTTCTTCATGCAAGGACATTCGTATACAAGGTAGCAAAACAACTTATGAAAATAAATCCTCGAATTTATCGTAGCGAGGTTCGGTTCATCCATTTTGCATCCTGACATATTTAACAAAATTCTGACATCTTTTTCACTTCAATGTTTCTTCAGCTAACTTCTGCCCACCGAGCTTTTCAGTTATCTTTAGCGGTGTTTTCTGCGAGCACTGCGAGAGATGCAATAAATTTCTCTTTTGTAACCTCCGAAAAGGATTGGAGGACATGCAAATCACACCTTAAAGTGCTGGTTGAAAACTCCCACACGTCACTAGTTGAGAAAGTTCAAAAGAAAAACATCACCATCCATGTCTGTACTCTGCCCCCACTCTTTTTCTTCTTTTTTTTTTTACCCTTTTACGCCATTTTTTTTTTTCTTTTCTTTTCTTGGAGGAGGTTTGAGTCGAAGAAACCAAGAAATTTCTTTGCATACATGAATTTTTATTTAAACTCCCAAATAATGTTTGGACTGTGCCGTGCTGCTACGTTAGAAGAAAAAAAAAATGTAGGGGAAAGTTTGAACGGGCTTACGGAAGAAATATTTGATTGCAAAACTGCAGTAGAAAGTTGGTACTATTCGAAGAATATTGAATTACAGAATTGTGTAACTATTCAACCAGAAGCACTGAAACAGATATGGAGAAGGCATTAATAATAATAATAATAAAAAAAAAAACGTTAGGGAAAATAATAAAATTTTAAAATTTTAAATTTTAAAATTTTATCGGACAAGGGTTCGCAAAAATAAATATCTTGTGTATTCATTTAACCAGTGGGTATTCAAGAGATTAGGACCTTTAGATGACATTTGAAAGAAAGAAAAATAGAATTATGAGGTTTACATCATAAAATAATAAATTAAAAAACCGAACCGGAAACTAGAAGAACCGATTGCGATTGTGACAACGTATTGAAAACCGTCTTGTATGGACAGATATACTGGCTGATGAAAGTTTCAGTGAGATTGAAATACTTAGAAACTGGAAGTTTAGGGATAATTGTCCAGCATTTGAGGTTTGGTTTGGTTTTGTCGTTCTACTATCATCTTGTGCACCCAAAAGCTAAACAGACCCTGAAATAGAGTTTAAAGTGGATTCCTAACCACTAACAAATAATTATGCCACCGCCAGGATTCGAACCTGAAGCATGCGATATTAAAGGCCAGAGCGTTAAACTCTTGGCTGTCAAGAATTTGAATGTCCGCGAGATAGCCCCGAAATATCCACCAATTAGCCTAACTCTTCCTCCTACAGCTAATGCTTATTGAACCAATCACCATCAAGTCACTTCGGTTTTGAAAGCAACGACAGAAACGGACCCCGCCAGTGGATTTGAACTTAAGCCCTCCTGCACTCTAGATGCTGATTAATACTAGGCCATCAGTTAGTTTAGGGCTACTTGCTATTCTAATTTACTTAAAAGAAGGGAACTTCTCTCTCATTGAGGGTAATAAGTATTGTTTATTGTGCCAAGGGCCAGTTTTAGGCAAGCTGTAGTTTCAGAGAAGACTTTTAGGGAATAACTACCCATTATTTGCGTGTCATAAGGATAAAAACCCAGTAAAAGTTGACTATATTAAGTCGTTTATACACACTGTCTAAATCCTCTTGGAGCTTTTCGTTTTTGAAAATATGAACTGTAACGGACTCCACTAGCGAATTCGAACAGAATTCTATTGTGTGACTAATTCTTCAGTGTGCGACTGACATCCTATGAGTAATCTACTCATGGATGGAGGGAAAGGTTTGCTGTTGTAAGGGAACATCCGTAGGTAGAAGTCTGAGTTGGCTCCGTGGCGCTCTTACAATCATAGGAGACCAGGACATAGGCGTAAAGTGGTTTTCGAGCCACTACAAATATCCATGGCACCGCCGGGACTCGAAAATCGCCCTGTGACATCGAGCGGAAGAGCCCCAGACACTCATCCATTCAAGCCCTAACAGAATCCTTCTACATATCAACTGCGCGTTAACACTGCACAAAGAAACATATAAACTCAACATTTAAAGTTATGAAACAAATATTTAAAAGTTTTAAAGGTTAAATAAAACCAGCTTTATTTGAAATATAGCAAATTTTGTTTTTATTAGGTGTTTTATGCCATAATAAATTCAATAAAATGCTTTTAAAAGCAATATATTATACGTCATAAAAACAGTAACAAGCAATTTTATTTTTTAAGCAAGAAGCTTAGAGCACGGATTTGCTTTTTTTTTTTTTTATCACAGTAGGTCAAGGTCATTAATTGTTTCGGAACACGTTTGAATCAACTTTTATTGACTGAAAAACAGCTGTTGGGAGTTTCACGTAACCATTTGTTATGTCTAAAACGTATTCATATTAATGAGTTGTTTTGATAGTTTGAATTTTCCGTTATTTGCCATTTACAGGCGTTGAACTTTAAAACATTGGATAGAGATAGTCTTTATTTTTGTACTATTTTTTTGTCATAAACTGTAAATAAGATAACAGATTTTTTTTTTTATGAATTTTATTAAAAATTAAAGCAAGTGAAAATCGAATCTTGTTAAATTTTACGTTTGGTATTCCATATAAATTTGACAAAAAGAAAATATTGTGGTATAAAGCACGGATGAACAGATCTCGACACACGTGATATTATACCAGTTTTACTTAAAAAATGTAAATGATATATTCTGAAAAGGTTCTTATTTGTTTGAATAATTTAAAACAGGGGGATATGCTACAGCTTTAGATAAAAAATATTAATTTAACATTTAAATATTAGATAAATATTTTATCTACTGGTTTCTCTTTATTTGCTGCCTAGCATATCATATCTTCATATAATCCGTGAGAGGATTCTCTCCATGCACATTTTATGCGGTATACATCTAAAAAGGTATAAGTCTGCGGCGAAAGTTAAGTGAAAGAATGGAGAATAAAATATCGCTCTAGTAAAATAAATAGTTTTTAATGATTTCATTTTTTACAGCGTTTATATTTATATATATTTTATATTTCATTTTTAGTTTTATATATTTTTACAACGTGCGTTTAGTATCATTATTATTACATTATCTACGTTTACATGTAAGAATAATAGTAAACAAGCTAATAAAAACTCATAATGTTTCAATTTTTCACTCCAAAATGTCTATAATGGGTCTAAATCTAATATGGGGATATATAATTTTATATGTGACCCTCGGAGTTAGATGCATTTCTAAAGTGGCCCTGCAAGTTAATTTGGGTTGGCCACTAGTATAGGCTAACAGTATTAGAACTAAGTAAGTAAGGTAATTTTGAAAATCAAATTGCTGTAATCATTTTGATTTCTACACTTGCAATATAAATAATTCAGCTCATCAACAATATTGCTTATTAACTCAATTAATTTTCTAGGAATTTCACTTTTACGACATTTCATTGTTTTCTTCTTAAACCATTCAGTAAAAATGAAACATATCGCGCCATCTGATTAATATACTCATTTATTTCTTTTTTCGTGTTGAGATATCGTTTCATTCTAATATATATTTTTCAAAACTATGCATCGCAGTGGTTAAGATTCCTAAGGAAACTTTCATGCACTCTGAGAGAGATTTCTCCTCCTGTGCAGTTTATAAGATAATATCAAACACGCCGTATTTTTAATAATGTATATATAACGAATCTATAGTTTGATATATACCAACAATATTAGACTAAGTAAGGTTAATTTTAAATTACGTGATTCCAATAAAGCTTATTTTTCGTGCAGACGATGTGACGTCATACTTTTTATTTCGTACTTTTCTCTAAAACTTTGCATCTTAGGGTGTGGTTTGTTAGGCAACTTTCATAAACTCCGAGCGAGGCTTTCCCCCTCCCTGCACAGTTTATGAGGTATTTTGGAATACCTAGTATTTTTAATTAAATTGCCCATATGATGCATGTGTATAGTTTAGTATAAGTCCACAGTATATGAACAAGTGGCCTGATGGCCGAATGACTAGCACTCTGGCACTCGGTACCACAGGTTTCAGGTTCGAGTCCCAGCAGTGCCATGAATGTTTGAAGTGGTTCGGAATCCACTTTAAGCCTTAGGTCCCGGTCTAATATGACAGTAGAGCTTGTGGGGATAGTGTTACTCGCGTCCGTAACATATCTTCAAGCTACACGTGCCCCCTGGGTAGTGCTAAAAGAGTAACAGTGTTCTTAGGTACACCCACTTTGAGCTGCACACAAGGACATGGTCTGTACGACACAGTACACGGCACAATTAAAAAGAAAGAAACGAAATAAGATAAATTTGAAATATCACATTGCTTTACTTTCTACTCTTGCAACATAAATAACTCAACTCATCGACAATATTGTTTATTAGCGCAATTAATTTTCTATGAGTTTCACTTTTACGACATTTCATTGTTTTCTTTTTAACCGCTCAGTAAAATGAAACAAATCATGCTCCATCAGATTTAATAAACTCATTTATTTAGTTTTTCGTGTTGAGATACCGTCTCATTCCAAAGAACAACTTCTGCTCTGTGCTGATTAAAAGTAAACATGTATCTTATTAAGCTGTATTTAATTATTAATTTGTATTTACAGATCTGCATTCTCTCTCTCTCAATCAGTGCATGATATTAGCGTGAAACTACCAAATAAAAAGCAATAACTCAACAAAGCAGTTTTACAAGAAGAAATAAAAAATAACATTAATGAGTCAGAAGAATACGAGAATTTAATGTCTGGAGCAATTAAAGGAATAATCTTTGCAGCAAATTCTATGCAACATAATAGCTACGCTTTTCGTAACGAGTTTCGGATAACAAGCCACTTTATTAATAAGCTCGTTTCAGCATCATTTCGTAGAAAATTAAAGTTAAAAAAGTGCGTTTTATTTGTTAAATGCAATTACTGAAATGCATTAATAAATTTAGAAAAGGATCCTAGATTGATGAATGGCAATTACATTTACTGGATTGCAATAAAAAAGTAATAATTACAACTGGCGTCTCTGAAGCCTGCATTTTAAAAGCACAGCAATTTCTTTTTTAACATAAGTTTAATATTTTCAATAATAGAAGTGTTCATATTGAAATGATTGAATACGTACCATGAATAATTATTCCATTTCTTTCAGAGTATTATAGACATAAATAGGTTCTATTCAAGTAGAAATTGGAAAAATGATTTTATTTATTCTATATTCATCATTGTCTGAGGGCCTGTTTCAATTAAAAAAATTCTGTAAAGTAACAATTTGAAAAACTGCAATCTTTCCGTAAATAAAGAAATACAGAAAACGTGTTCTAATATTATCCGACATTCCGGAAGACCAAATTGTTTTCTAATTACCGTGTTTCGAAGACAGCATATTAAATTCTTTCATTAAATAAATACAACGTCCTAGTTTCTTCAAGGCACGGTGCAATGCTATTAGAACGAAATGAAAGCTTCTTTTGAATGTTATTCCTGAAAACGTCAATAAATAGAGATAATTTAAGATTTTTCTGTGGTAAGATGAAAGAGGAGACTGATTTCATCAAATAATCATTGTAATATTTTAATTATTGTTATTTTTTAAATGGTGTCATTGTAATATGTATCGATACGTTGTAATAGTGGCATTGTAATCATTATCGTTATGCTGTAATGGTAGCAATGTAATCATTATAGTTATGTTAGATCTTTTATTAAATATCTAAATCAAATGTTTTAAAAAATGCTTTAAGATGAACACACTTTTAAAATCTTAATATAAATGTTTTTTTTTAATATTAATAAATTAAATTTTAACACTATTTGATTTAACACTAGCTCCCAGAGAATAATAATTTTCTGCTTTGTTTAATATTAATGAATGACTTTGATTTAACACTATGGGGCCCTGATGGTAATTCTGATGGCGCTAGAGGTCTGGCGATCGGTACTACAGGCTTCAGGTTCGCGTCCCGGTGGTGCCATGGGTGTTTGTAGTGGTTCGGAATCCACTTTAAAACGTAGGTCCCCGTCTAATAGGATCGTAGAGCGTTGCGGGTGTATTATTACTCCGCTTCCGTAGCCTACCTTCAAACTATACGTGCCATCTGGGCAGTGCTAAATGAGTAACAGCGTTCGTTGATGCAGCTCACTTTGGGCTGCTGAGAGGGGCATGGTCAAGTATTCGATGGTCAAGTATTCGATTGCATCCAGTATTCGATGCAATTAAAAAATTACTAGAACTAAGTAAGGTAATTTTGAAATCACGTTGCTGAACTCATTTTGATTTCTACTCTTGCAATATCAAGGAACTCAGCTCACCAACAATATTGTTTATTAGCTCAATTAAATTTCTAGAGTTTCACTTTTACTCAAAAATATTTGAATTACTTAAGTAATTTTGAAATCGCCATTATTACCGTATTGTTTCATTATTACCTTATCAAGATTATCGACAATATTGTTTATTAGCCCAATTAATTTCAATTTTACTCCATTTCATTGTTTTCTTTTTAACTACTCAGTAAAATGAAACATATCACGCGCCATCTGATTTAATATACTCATTAATTTCGTTTTTATTGTTGAGACCTTTATCAAAGTCATACTACTGCTAGAATTCGATACGTGCTGGTACGCATTTCTGCTTCTTACACGAGGCATCACAGCAACTTTTCACCAGGCAACAACGTTCAAATGCAATTTGTGTATGAGAAACAGGCTGAAAAATTTCCTAATTTAAACACATTGTAGGTGTCACTACCGGCGCCTGCTTTGTCTGAATGCACTGAAAAGCTAATCATTTGCATATCACAGCACCTTTTTTCCTGTCGTTTAAATTTCATGTCTGTAGCTTGTCGCCTTCTTGGTGTACTGTTTTATATTATCACAAATAAAGGTTCACAGATAAAAATAAGAAGAATTATTATTTAAATTATTGCTTTATTTAAGATGAGGTATTTGAAACCTCGAACCTTTATTTCTGCACAGATATAATTTCTTAATAGCATAAAAGTATTCTTAATAAAATTTACCAAAAACATAATATTTAATTTTTGTAACAGGGCAATGGCGAGACATATCTGCAGGTGCTATATATATTTTACCAAATCAAAAAAAAAAAAATTGTGACATTTTTCTTAATACATAAATTGAATTATTATAAAAAATAATTTGACTTGCTAAAATTTCAACTCCTAGAAACTTTCGTAAACTTACAATCACTTGCCCCAAACTTTGCGATTCTGTTGCACAAGTTAGCATGGAGGAAACTTAACTATCAATTACGCAAGTCAGAAGTTCTCTTTTGATGGACATGCACGAAAATGTGGCGGTTTTAAGAAGTTTTCGCCTCTCACAAAGCTGTCAAAAACTGTTTCAGACAGCCAGAAATTCTTCATTAATCATTAGCAAACAATACTTTTAGATCGCAACTGACGTTTTACTTCACTCACCTTTTACGCCAACTTCATGAACCGAGAATGAATGCTATCGTATTTTTTGTCTCTTAAATATCGCCAGCCAAAAAGAAGTTAAAGCCAAAAAAAAAAAAAAAAAAAAAAAAAAAAAAAAGTAAGTATGGTTTCGCTTTTATATACTTTCCTTATTTCCTGACGAACTAAAATAAGCCAAAGGATTTCTGAGGATGTTAATAAAAAGCGAAAGAGATACCAGAAAAATAGTTGAAGAAATTTCAAAAAAGCACTTAACAGAGGTTTGAAGTTTTCACTGAAGGAGTTGTTAAAAAATAAAAATAAAAATCGTCTTCTTGCTAAAAATATTAGCAAAGAAAATTTTTTTTTTTCCCTCTGTGTATATGCGTGTAATTGGCTATAACGATCCTTTTAAAGGGACATTTTGCTGGAAAATATGGCTTTGAAAATACTTTAAGGAGTACTGTAAAATAACGCGGGTAAAAAATAAAAATTCCTTTTAAGAATTCTCGGTAAATGGGCTTATTTTTTTTTTAAGATAAAAAAGATTTTACATTAAAGGAAAATTATTTTAAAATTAAAAAATAAAATATATTCAATGCCTAAAAATTAATTTAGTTTCTTTTTAAAAATATATCACAGAACTGCGTAAGTATTTTTGATGCTAATGAAAATGCTCTCTTCCAAGCGAAAAAGTATATTTATTTATGCTACTAGAAATAGAAAGAAAAACGGAAAAACAGATATATTTTTTCATTCAATTCGTACTATTAGTTCACACACCCGCTATATATCTTGTTCAAATTTTCAATCGTTCATAAAATACTTTTTGTTCATCCAGTCAAGTTCAAATACATCTTTTAAGCTTGTTGTGGATGACACTGGATGTTAACACAGTGTTTTCAAATATTAAATCAGTAATTAAATTTAATTCATTAATTTTAATTTTTTTAGATTTAAGTTGCATGTATCTCCCAATAGATGGCTCCAGATGTAAGATGAAAATTTCAACTTTATTTATAAAAAGGATTTTTGCAATACAGTGAAAAAAAGTAGGAATTGACTTAAAAATGTTTTTATATTACTTGTTTCTAGTGTTATTTTCCAATGTTTACATCAAAATACTTGTTACTTGTTATACATCAAAATTTATTTTCAATTTATGTAATGCTTTTGTTTGCCGTAAGATTATTATTTTCATTATTTTAATATTAAGTAGTACAAGTAGTAAGGTATTAGTATTTATGTATTTAAATTAGTACTCTTTTATATATTTTAAAATTTAAAATAATTTAGTA
Organism: Caerostris extrusa; assembly: GCA_021605095.1. NCBI lineage: Eukaryota > Metazoa > Arthropoda > Arachnida > Araneae > Araneidae > Caerostris > Caerostris extrusa. The sequence goes on from BPLR01013496.1 coordinate 66,444, forward strand.
AATAGTTATATTTATAATTGCTGTAGATTGTAAATTTACAATTTTTAGAAAGTTTTCGATTAATTCTATCTTAAGCATTTCTTTTTTTTCTTTTTTTCTTATTTAATGCTGCACAGATTTACTATACAATAACCAAAATGTAAAATTCTGTTATTGTTTTTTTCTAATTTGGTCGGCAGCAACATCTAGACAATGAACGCGCGTGTTCTCTTGGAAGGAGGAAAGGTTGCGGCAGCTTCTGTTGTAATGGAACACCAATATGTTGAAGTCTGACTTGGCTCCGTGACGCTGAAGAAGGTGGACAGTGCCTTCTGGTAGGACATTTAGGCGGAAATGCCAAGCAATTTGCGTATCGTATGGAAGAAAAACCGGAAAACTTCAACCAGGTTGTCTGACTCACGAGGCAAGATGTTAAATCTCACAAACAGTATCGAGATTCTTCGTTTTTTAAAACTGTGTCCACAACAAAGCCGCCAACAGACTGAACCTCAGCCCTAATGCTCATCAACAGCGCACGTTGCCACTGAGCCACGAGTTTTGCTGACTGTAAAATTCTTAAACGCAGATTCAGAACAAGTGAATCCGTTTTGAGTTACTTTTAAAAGTCTGCGTAAAATATCACCCTCTCATAACCCAATAATTGACCCTTCGAAGTACACTCCAAGACAAAAGAAAACACACAATAAGAAAGTGTTATCTGGCTGTAACAAAATATAATATGCTTTATCTCTGGATTCAAAAAGCAAATGATTAAATTTTATCGCCCAATGAATGAATGAAAGCAATGTCCTTTCCTTTATTGTTTTATGATGTAGACCTCTTATTTCAATTTTTTCAATTCCTTCTATTAACTCACACTCTCCCTATATATATATCTTGTTCAAATTTTCAATCGTTTATAAAATACTTTTTATTCATCCACTCAAGTTCAAATACATTTTTTTTTTGAACTTAAAGTGGATGACACTTGATGTTAATACAGTTTTCTCCAATATTAATTCAGTAATTAAATTAAATTAATTAATTTTTGTTTTTTAGATTTAAGTTGCATGTATCTACCAATAGATGGTCCTAGATAAACTTAAAAAAAAATGAAAAAAATTATTTATAAAGGAGTTTCTGCAATAGAGTGAAAAAAAAAGTAGGAATTGACAAAATTTTTTTTTATATTACTTGTTTTTCTTTCAAATGTCATCTAAAAGTCCTAAGCGTTGAATACCCACAGGTGTAATGAATACATAAGATTTTTATTTTTTTGAACCCCTGACTGATAAAATTTAAGACATTTTCTTATTATTTTTGCCTACTTCTTCATATCTTTTTCGTGTTTCTGGTTGAATAGTTACACAATTCTGTAATTCAATATATTCTTCGAATATTACCAACTTTCTACTGCAGTTTTGCAATCAAATATTTTTTCCGTAAGCACGTTCAAACTTTTGCCCTACATCTTTTTCCCAACGTAGCAGCACAGCACAGCCCAAACGTTCTTTGCGAGTTTAAATAAAAAATTCATGTATGCAAAGAAATTTTCTGGTTTCTTCGACTCAAACCTCCTCTAAGAAAAATAAAAATAAAAGAAAAATGCAGAAGAAGAAGGAAAAAAGGAAAGGGGGAAGAACAGACAGGATGGTGATGTTTTCTTTTGATCTTTCTCAACTAGTGACGTGTTGTGGTAGCTTTCAACCAGCACTTTAAGGTGTGATTTGCATGTCCTCCAGTTCTTTGCGGAGGTTACAAAAAGAGAAATTTATCGCATCTCTCGCAGTGCTCGCAGAAAACACCGCTAAAGATACTGAAAAATTCGGTGGGCAGAAGTTAGCTGAAGAAACACTGAAGTGAAAAAGATGTCAGAATTTTGTTAAATGTGCCAGGATGGAAAATGGATGAACTGAACCTCGCTACGATAAATTCGAGGATTTATTTTGAATAAGATGTTTTGCTCGCGTGTATACGAATGTCCTTGCATGAAGAAAGACGTCGAAATTCTGTTACATAATAGAATGCAAAATGGCTATAAATACTAAAATATGATAGAATAAATTTCACTACGAGACTTAATATTTACGAAAGATTTCGCTTGTCTGTATACAGCTTTTTATTGTAGTATTTTGTTTCGTAATATGACGTCAAAAATGAACAAAAAATTTTGTTAAAATAAATTTTGCTGTACTATGAGTTTTTTTTTTATAATTTTATTTTTACAAGATATTTTTCATAGACATGGGGAAGTTGTTCGAACTATAAAAAGTTCAATATTTTCTAATAGGTTTAATTATATTGATAATGCCCGTAGCTGCGTAATAAACGTGCGCCTCTGGTGAGAATTAGGATTGAGGTTCAATCCGCTGGCGGCTTTGCTGTAGACACTGTTTCGAAAAACGAGGAGCATCGATGGCGTTTTTTGATTTTTATCATCTTGGCTCGTGAGCTGGACTACCTGGTGGGAGTTTTCCTGGTTTTCTCCCATACGATAAGATCCTGACTTTTTTCTTATTATTGTCTAGTTCTCCATATCTGTTTCATGTTTCTGGTTGAATAGTAACAAAATTGTGTAATTCAATATTCTTTGAATATTACCAACTTCCTACTGTAGTTTTGCAATTAAATATTTCTTCCTTAAGCACGTTCATACTTTACCCTACATTTTTTCTTAATGTAGCAACACAGCACAGCCCAAAGTTTCTTAACATACAAACAGTTACAATTTGGTTACCCAAGATGCAAAAGCATGTTACCGAAGCGTTTTATTTAATCAATAAGGAGTTGATAAAGTGTGAAAAGTGGGAGAATATGGGAAATCTTCAAGTTTAAAAATTATTTGTATTTTTTATGTAGGTCATACCCTCCAGGTTAAAAATTCTGAATTTGTATAAACCACAAACAAACAGAATTTCAATTTTATATATAAGGTAATATAAAGAAGAATAACGAGGCAATATCATAACTCTTCTTAAAAATGAGAAGAATAATAAACGTTGGTTTTTAAAACTCCCTTTTAAATTTTAAATATTCTTGAATTATCTAACTTTGAAAGTAATTTTTAGGAGGAAAAAAAAAAAGGTATGGTAGATTTGAATGTTTATTTTTTTTCCAAATTTCGAATATTGCATAGCGTTTTTCTAATTAAAAATTTACTGATTGAAAAAAAGTTCAATTCAACATTTCTAAGAAGAGTATATAACAAAAATTTTTAATGTATATTTACGTGTCATGATCCAAATACGATTTTATTTTATCTTAAAATTTGTATAACTATTTTGGTAAGAATTCTTCGGCGTGGCTTAAAATAGCTTTTTTCCTCAAAATAATGTGATTTAGTAGTTATAAAATGGAATAATAGTAGTAATAGAATGAAAATAATAGTAGTAATAACAGGAAATTTAGTAATAATAAAACGGAGTAATATATAAATGAATGTAAACATTTAATGAATGTTAATATGTATTTGAATGGAAATGAATGTATTGAATGTTATATACTTTTACATGTTAGCTAGTTAGTTAGCTAGATTCACATGAGCATTAGCTAGTGTCACATGTCGCTTGTATTAAGCAGATATATTTTTTTAAATTAACGTATTTATTTGGTACTTTACCTCGAGCCAAATATCCGCCGAATCAAAATGTGCAAAAATTCGCCAAGGTTTTAAATATGTTATTGCGAATCGAGCAAAACATCATAGTTTGTTTCTTTATGTCAATTAACAACATTGACATATTTGACGTAAGTTGATCTCTCACCAACGAGGAAGTACCAATGCTTATGGCACTATCATTATATTTAATAGTATTCATTTTCTCAAAATTGGAGATTTTTAAATTTTTGTTGAAATAGTTCAATTTATTAGCGTTTCCAGAAATGAAAACTACTCAAGTGTTATCAAAAACTCACTATTATTATCAGAGTGAAATTATTTATTAAAATTAAACATTACTAAATGTTGAAATGCTGTGGGCCTCGGTGCCACAGGTTTTTGGTTTCGGGACTCGTCGGTGTCATGGATGTTCTTATTGGTTAGAAATCCACTTTAAACAGTATGTCCGATGCCCGGATTGATATGATTGTAGTGCATAGGGTGATTGTTGGGTGCATAGGGTGATTGTTGGGATTGTTGGGATAGGACTGAAAACCCTGCCTCTTAAAAAGAAAACGTCTCCTGTCTCGAAATCTGATAGTAGGTCGACAGCCTAAGCACACTATGAGGCGATTGAAGAAGAACAAGAAGAAATGTTGATAATTTCTATGGTTTTTGTTAAATCAAAATTAAATTATTTATTAAAACAATCCAGAACGTTGATATTTTTCATGTGATGTAATTAAATCCAAAATTAAATTATTAAAGTTAAACAATACAGAAAGTTATTATCTTCTGGGAGCTAGTGTTACCTCAAATAATATTAAAAATGAATTTATTAACATTAAAAAATCATTCATAATAATATTTTCCATGTGTTGCGATTATTAAGGCATATATTAAAGCATTTGATTTAAATATTTTATAAAAGATCTAATTTACTGTAGAAGCCATTGTCTGTGCATCCCTGACTTGCAACATAACGATAATGATTACAATGACCAAATTTACGACATAACAATAATTAAAATATTGCAATGATTATTTAATGAAATCAGTCTCCCTTTTCATCTTACCACGGAAAAAAATCTTAAGAATCTATCTCTACATATTGACGTTTTAAGGAATAACATTCAAAAGAAGCCTTCATTTCGTTCTATAACATTGCACCGTGCCTTGAAGCAAATAGGACGTTGTATTTATTTAATAAAAGAATTTAATATGCTGTCTTCGAAATACGGTAATTAGAAAACAATTTGGTCTTTCGAATGTCAGATAATATTAGAACACGTTTGCTGTATTTCTTTATTTACGGAAAGATTGCAGTTTACCAAATTGTTACTTCATGGAAGTTTTTTTTTTTTATTGAAACATGCCCTCAGACAAGATGAATATGGAATAAAATAAAACCATTTTTCCGATTTCCACTGAAAGGAACCTATTTATGTCTATAGTACTCTGAAAGGAATAGGATAATTATTCATGTTACTTATTGAATCTTTTCAATATGAACGCTTCTGTTATAGAAAATATTAAACTTACGCTAAAAAAGAAATGACCGTGTTTTTAAAATAAAGACTTCAGAGACGCCAATTGTAATTATTACTTTTTTAGAGCAATCCAGTAAATGTAATTGCCATTCATCAATCAAGGATCCTTTCATAATTTATTAATGCATTTCTGTAATTGCATTTTACAAATAAAATAAGCTTTCTTTTACTTTAATTTTCTACGAAATGTTGCTGAAATGAGCTTATTAATAAAGTGGTTTGTTATCCGGAAACTTGTTACGAAAAGCGTATCTATTATGTTGCATATAATTTGTTGCAAAGATTATTTCTTTAATTGCACCAGACATTAAATTCTCGTATTCTTCTGACTCCATTATTACTATTTTTTTTCTTGTAAAACTTTGCTTTTGTTGAGTAATTGCTTTTATTTGGGATGTTTCACGCTAATATCATGCACTGATTGAGAGAGAAAGGCAGATATGTAAATACAAATTAATAATTAAATACAGATTAATAAGATACATGTTTACTTTTAATCAGCACAGAGCAGAAGTCTTTCTTTGGAATGAGACGGTATCTCAACACGGAAAACTAAATAAATGAGTAATTATTAATCAGATGGCGCGTGATTTGTTTCATTTTACTGAGTGGATAAAAAGAAAACAATGAAATGGCGTAATAGTGAAACTTTAGAAAATTAATTGAGGTAATAAACAATATTGTTGATGAGCGGTGTTATTTATATTGCAAGACTAGAAAGCAAAATGATTACAGCAATGTGATATTTCAAAATTATCTTATTTAGATCTAATACTTTTTTTAATTGCGTCGAGGACGGGGCCGGTCGTATTGACCATGTCCAAAAAAAAAAAAAAAAAAAAAAAAAAAAGCTGTTATTCATTTTACATTTTTTTAGTTTAAGTTTGTAGTTTAAGGATATTCTTACGGACGCGAGTAACAGTACCTCCCTGTCTATTAATATCAAAATAATAATAAATATATTCTTTCTGCAAATAAAAGCATTTTATAAAATGAGTGTAAATTTTTGAGGTATAAAAATATATCTGATTTTTCGTTTATTTTTAATTTATGGCAGTATCAAAAAAATAATAAATATATTTTTTTTTCATGTGGAAAAAAGCATTTTCATTAAAGTAGAAAATACTTACGAAGAAATATGATATATTTTAAAAAGGAAACTAAACTAATTTTTAGACATTTATTACACTTTTTTTTTTTTTAAATTTTAGAATAATTTTCCTTTAATGAAAAATCTTTTTTATCTTAAAAAATAAGTCTATTTACCGAGAATGCTTAAAAGAAATTTTTATTTTTTACCTGCGTTATTTTACAGCACTCTAAAAGCATTTTCAAAGGCATATTTTCCAGCAAAAATATCTCTTAAAAAGGATCGTTATCGCCAATTACACGCGTATACACAGATGAAAAATTTTTTTCTCTGCTAATGTATTTTCAGCAAGAAGACAATTTTTATTTTTATTTTTTTATAACAACTCCTTCGGTGAAAACTTCAAACCCTGTTAAGTGCTTTTGAAATTTCTTCAACTATTTTTCTGGTATCTCTTTCGTTTCTTATTAACATCCTCAGAAATCCTTTGGCTTATTTTTTGTTCTTCAGGAAAGAAGAAAAGTATATAAAAGCTAAACCATACTTTTTTTTTTTTCTTTTTGGCGTTAATTTCTAATGTTGGCAATATTTAAGAGCCAAAAAATACGATAGCATTCATTCGCGGTTCGAAGTTGGTGTAAATGGTGAGTGAAGTAAAACGTCAGTTGCGATTTAAAAGTATTGTTTGCTAATGATTAATGAATAATGTCTGGCTGTCTGAAACTGTTGGTGACAGCATTGTGAGAGGCGAAAACTTCTTAAAACCGCCCCATTTTCATGTATGTCTATCACAAGAGAACTTCTGACTCGCGTAATTGATAGTTAAGTTTCTCCATGTCAACTTGTGCAATATAATAGCAAAGTTTGTGATAGGTGATTGTAAGCTTACAAAAGTTTCCAAGGCTTCAAAATTGTAACAAGTCAAATTATTTTAATAATAATTCGATTTATTTTTTTTTCTTCTAATGCAGCTGGCAAATAGACCGTGAGCTTTCGCCATAACGGCTGCGCCGAGGTTACCACTTTGCATTACCCAGGGGGCGCGTGTAACTTGAAGGTAAGCCACGGACGCGGAGTAACAATGCCCCCGCAGCGCTCTACGATCCTATTAGGACCGGGACCTACGGCGTAAAGTGGATTCCGAACCACTACAACACCCATGGGCAAAGCCGGGATTTGAACCCGATACCTGTGGTACCGAACGCCAGAGCGCTAGCCATTCGGCCATCAGGTCCTCATAATTCGATTTATGTGTTAAGAAAATGTCACATTAATTTTTTAATTTTATATTTATAATACTTGCAGATGTGTCTCACCTTGCTCGGATACAGAAAATGATAAAATTTGTAAATTGTATTAAGAAATAATGTCTACAAAGAATTAGAGGCTTGATGTTTTAAATACTTCTTCTTAAATAAAGCAGCAATTCAAATAAAATTTAAGAATTGTTTTCTTATTACTGCCCATTTCTCAATATCTGTTCCGTGTTTCTGGTAGAATAGTTACACACTGTAATTCTGTAACTGGATATTCTTCGACTATTACCAACTTTCTAGTGCAGTTTTGCAATCAAATATTTCATCCGTAAGCACGTTCACACTTTTGCTCTACATTTCTTTTTTTCCCAACGTAGCAGTACAGAGCACAACCCAAACACTCTTTGGGAGTTTAAATAAGAAATTCATGTATGCAAACCTCGACTCAAACCTCCACCAAGAAAAATAAAAAGAAAAGAAAAAGGGCGAAAAAAAGGGGGGAGATAACAGACAGGGATGGTGATCTTTTCTTTTGATTTTCCTCAACTAGTGACATGTTGGAGTTTTCAACCAGCACTTTAAGGTGTGATTTTGCATGTCCTCCAATCCTTTGCGGAGGTTACAAAAGAGAAATTTATTGCATCTCTCGCAGTGCTCGCAGAAAACACTGCTAAAGAAACTGAAAATTGTGGGCAGAAGTTAGCTTGAAACATGAAGTGAAAAAGATGCGAGAATTTTGTTAAATATGTCAGGATGCAAAATGGATGAACCGAACCTCGCGACGATAAATTCGAGGATTTTTTTAATAAGATGATTTGCTCGCGTGTATACGAATGTCTTTGCATGAAAGAAAGATGTCGAAATTTGTTGCATAACAGAATGGAAAAATATCTATAAAGACTAAAATATGATAGAATAAATTTTACTACGAGACTTTATATTTACGAAACATTTCGCTTGTCTGTATACGACTTTTATTCTAGTGATTTGTATCTTATTTATTCTAGTGATTTTAAAATAAATTTTGCTGTACTATGAGACTTTTTTATAATCTTATTTTTACAAGATATTTGATACTGATGGGGGGAAGTTATTGGAGTTATAAAAAGTTCATTACTTTCTAATAAGTCTAATTATATTATAATGCCCGACTCGTGTATCATCTTTAACTGATGGCCGAGTACCACATGCTTCGGGTACAAATCCCGGCGGTGCCTTGAATGTTTGTAGTGGTTTGAATCCAATTTAAACCGTAGGTCCTTGTCTAATATGATCGCAGAGCGTCACAGAGCCCAATCAGACTTCTTCTCACTCACATCATTCCCAAACTGTAAAGGGACAACTTAGATAATGGCACAGTGATGTGATGTAGTATAGAAGTAGTAGCAACATGAGCTGCTGGTGAGCATTAGGATTGAGTTTAAATAAGCTGGTGGCATTTTTGTAGACACTGTTTCAAAAACGAGGAGCATCGATGGCGTGATGTTCATCATCTTGCTTCGTTAGTCGGACTACCTGGTGTGATTTTTCCGGGATTTCTCCCTTGCGAAACGAAAACTGCCGGGTATTTCACCATAAAGGCCCTCTCGAAAGTCCCTGCCCTACTTCTTCAACAACACGAAGTCAAGTCAGACTTTCACTTAAGGGGGCTCCACCACACCACTCACAGTTATCACTGCAACTCGAAAGATAAACTTTTTAATTAACTCGAAGCACGTTATAAGTATTTAATTATTTATTTAATGAATTTGAATGGAACTATGGATAACAAAAAATCACACAGGGTTATATTACTTACAAAGAAAAGCAATTACCTCTCACCATCATCATCATTGGCGCAACAGCCCTTTGTGGGCCTACCTACTGGTAGATTTCGAGACGAGAGATGTTTTGCTTTTTATGGGGTAGTGTTGTCAGCTCTACGCTCAACACTCAACAGTCATATGCGACCGGGACCTACGGCTTAAAGCGAATTCCGAACCACTAAAAAATACATGACACCACCGGGACTCGAACCCGAAATCTGTGGAACCGAGCACCAGAGCGCTAGCCACTCGGTTATTCAGGCCCCAATTACCTCTACTATACAAAATATTGCAAAACAAATTTAAATCAGCAAAATTGTTGAAAAACAACTAAAAGAAATAGGAAAAAGTTTTAGAATGTTTCAGGTTGCTTACAGAAATTTTTTAATCGAGAACTTTCAATTTTTCAGGCACACCCTTAAGTATCTTAATAGATAATCTTAGGGAGTTGTGTACTCAAGTCAAAAAGAATCCATTCTATTACCGCATCTTCTAAAAAAAAAAAAAAAACTAATGAATTACAACGGAATCCAGATACACCATCCTCATTACTACCCTTAACCCGCACACATCAATGATTTTCTGACATCTCTGATAAATGAATTATCTCAGACGCAATCTTATTTGCGCCATTTTTCCAGCACTTCGCAAAAGTTCCATTTCCTCCTTCCTTCAAAAATGTATCGAGATTATTTCGCGTTCTTTCGTTTCCTTTTCTTTCCACGTGCAACAAGGAACTCATCCGTTAATTCCGGCAGTCGTTTAATCTCATTATTATTAATTAACAATATTTTCACACTCCAGTCCGTTTAATGAATGAATTCCGAGAAAACTCAATTCAAAAAGGCAGATATCTAGAGCAACAAGAATTCTATCATCGCATTTATGATTAGCTCATCATTACAATTATTTTCATTTCTCTTTATTTGGTGTGATATCTCTTTCAGCTGGTTCGAAGGTAAAAGCAAAAATATTATTTTATTAAAATACTTTAATATAATAATTTTTAAGAATTTATCCAAAATTCTTTCAAACTCAAACGCAGAAAGATAATTGCTCACTGATAACTTTGTTGATTAGTTATAATGTAAAGCGTGAATTTACTGGAGAATTTGTCTTTTATCACTCATATTTCCAATAAAAAATTTTTTATTTGAAATAATTTGCAGAATCGTAATATATTTTTTCATTCTTATTATTGAAATATGAAAATCTATGCAGAAAAATATCTTTATAACAGGTTATAGAGGAGATTTAGAGGGGATATCTTTATAACAAGATATAGAAGATATCTTTATAACAGGATATAGAAGACTTTTATAGCGGATATATTTATAACAGGATATAGAAGATATTTACAGAAGATTCTTTATAGCAGAATATGGAGGATATCTTTATAACAGAATATAGAGAATATCTTTATAGCTGTATATAGAAGATATTTATGGAGGATATCTTCGTAACAGGATTTAGAAGACCTTTATAGAGGGTATTTTTATAGCAGGATATAAAAGACATTTATAGAGATCTTTATAACAAATTATAGAGGATATCTTTATAACAGGATATAGAAGCATTTCATAGAGGAAACCTTTATCTTTATTCTTATTCTTTATCTTTATAAGACAAAAAAAAAAATATCGTATTTCTTATTGCACGTTGTTAACACCCCCAACTCGAGAGGTAAAGGTACTTTTCAATGAATTCGAAGCAAATTATAAATATTTGATTAGTTTTTAAATTTGTTAAATTTGAATGGTTAAATTTGATTAGTTAAATTTGAATGGATATGTGAATAATTAAAAAGAGAAAAAAAAAAATCCCACAGAACTATATTACTTGAAAAGAAAAGCAATTAACTCTATTATTCAAAATATTGCATAACAAACTTAAACGGACAAAACAACTGTAATAAATAGAAAGAAATATAAAAATGTTTAAACTCATTTAGTTGTTTACAAAAACAGACACTTTTTCAGTCACACACTTTAGTATACCAACGAATACTCTCAAGGATTTGTGTACTGAGTCAAAAAGAATCCATTCTATTACCGCTTCTTCCAAAAAGAAAAACTAATGAATTACAACGGAAACCAGATACGCCATCCTCATTACTATCCTCAACCCGTAGACATCAATGATTTTCTGACATCTCTGATAAATGAATTATCTCAGACGCAATCTTATTTGCGCAATTTTCCCGCACCTCGCACAAGTTCCATTTCCGCTCCTTCCTTCAAAAATGAATCGAGATTATTTCGCCTTCTTTTATTTTTATTTTCTTTCCACGTGCAACAAGGAACTCATCCGGGAATTCTGGCAGTCGCTTAATCTTATTACTATTAATTAACAATAGTTTCCCACTCAGTCCGTTTAATGAATGAATTCGAGAAAACTCAATTCAAAAGGCCGATATCTCTAGCAACAAGAATTCTATCATGGCATTTATGATTAGCTCATCATTAACAATTATTTACATTGCTCTTTTATTTGGAGTGTTATCTTTTCAGAAGGCAGAAGCAAAAATATAACTACAATAAAATACTTTAATATAATAAATGTTAAGAATTTATCCCAAATTCTTTCAATTCCACACTCAGACAGATGACTGCTCACTGATAATTTTGTTGATTATTATAGTGTGAAATATAGTTTTGCTAGAGATATTTCTTTTATCATTCACGTTTTCAAAAAAATTTATTTGAAACAATTTGCAGAATCATGAAATATTTTCCTCCTTATTATTGAAATATAAAAATCTATGCAGAAGTATATGCCATACTATGCTATATACATCTTTATAACATATTTAAAAGATATCTTTATAACAGGATTTAGAAGATATTTATAGAGGATATGTATATAACAGGACATAGAAGATATTTATAGAGGATATCTTTTATAGCAGGATATAGAAGATATTCTGAAGATATCTTTTAGGACAGGTATGTGAAGATATTTAAAGAAGATATCTTCATAAGAGTATATAACGTATATTTTTTAAAGGACGTCTTTAAAGACAAAAAATCTTATTTCTTATTTAAATTAATCTTATTAAAGTGTTAGAACTAGGATCGTGATGACCAGTGACTAGCGCTCTGGGTCATTTGCAGCAGGAATCAAGTCCCGGCGATGCCATGAATGTTTATAGTGGTTCGGAATACATTTTAAACAGTACTATAACAGTACTAACAGGCAGTATAGGCAGTACTGAATGAGTAACAGCGTTCGATCAGTACAGCCCACTGATACATGGACACGTCAAAATACGGCACAGTCCTCGACACAATTAAAAAACGTTCTTGAATTAAGTAAGGTAATTTTAAATCCACATTTTTTGTTCTAATGCAGAAACAAACACTTAGACAATGAAGTCTTTGATACATAAGGCAGGCACTGCACCGACGTTACTCACTTAGCACTACCAGGAGGTGAGTGTAGCTTTAAGATAAGCTATTGACGTGAGAAGTAACAATACATTTTCAACGCTCTACGGTCATGTTATACCAAAAGCCACGGTTTAAATTGGTTCGAACCACTATATATACATGGTACCACTGGGACTTGAACCCGAAACCTGTGGTACCGAGCACCAGGGAGCTAGCCACTCGGCCATTCAGAGCCTTCTGAAATCATATCGCTATAATCATTTTGCTTTCACCTCTTGCAATATAAATAACTCAGCTCATCAACAATATTGTTTATTAGATCAATTAATTTTCCAGGAGTTTACTTTTTACTCCATTTCATTGTTTTCTTTTAACCATTCAGTTAAATGAAGGATATCACGCGCCATCTGATTTACTATACTCATTTATTTTTGTTTTTCGTGTTGAGATACCGTCTCATTCCAAGAAAAACTTCTGCGCAGTGCTGATTAAGCAAACATGTATCTTATTAAGCAGCATTTACTTATTGATTTGTATTTACAGATCTACGTTTTCAATCAGTGCATGATATTAGCGTGAAACCTCCCAAAAAAAAAAAAAGCAATTACTCAACAAAGCAAAATTTTACAAGAAGTAAAAATATAATAATAATGAGTCAGACGAATACAAGAATTTAATGTCTGGAGCAATTAAAGAAATAATCTTTTTGTAATAAATTATATGCATCATAATATCTACGCTTTTTCGTAACAAGTTTCGGATAACAAGCCCACTTATTAATAAGCTCGTTTCAACAACTTTTCGTGAGAAAGTAAATTTTAAAGTGCGCTTTATTTGTTAAATGCAATTACAGAAATGCATTAATAAATTATGAAAATGATCCTTAGATTGATGAATGGGATTACATTTTATTGGATTGCATTAAAAAGTAATATTACAACTGGCGTCTCTGAAACCTGTATTTTAAAGCATGACAATTTCTTTTTTAGCATATGTTTAACATTTTCTATAATAGAAGTGTTCACATTGAAAGATTGAATATGTAACATAAATAATTATTTCATTCCTTTCAGAGTACCATAGGACATAAATAGGTTCTTTTCAAGCGAAAATTGGAAAATGGTTTATTTATTCCATATTCATCGTTGTCTGAGGGTATGTTTCAATAAAAAAACTTCCATTAAGTAGCAATTTGGAAAACTGACAATCTTTCTGCAAATAAAATACAACAAACCGTGTTCCTAATATTATCTGACATTCAGAGGAATAGGTGTTTTCTAATTACCGTATTTGAAGGCAGCATATTAAATTCTTTTATTAAATAAATACAGCGTCTAATTACTTCAAGGCATGGTGCAATGCTATAGAACGAAATGAAGGTTTCTTTTGAATGTTATTCCTTAAAAACGTCAACAAATAGCGATAAATTCTTAAGATTTTTCTGTGGTAAGATGAAGAGGACACTTGATTCCAACAAATAATCATTTAATATTTTAATTAATGTTATGTTGTCAATGGTGGCATTGTAATCATTATCGTTTATGTTAGATCATTTATTAAATATCTAAATCAAGCTTTTGAAATATGCTTTTAAAATGACAACACATGGTAAATGTTAATATAATTTTTTTTTCTATTTACTATTAATTTTTAATGCTGTTTGATTTAACACAACCTCCCCGAAAATAATAATTTTTCTGTATTGTTTAATTAATATTAATGAATAACTTTTTGATAATTTTGATTTATCAGCATTACGTGAAATATATCAATATTTTGGTTGTTTTAATGTTAATAAACGCACAAACAATACACACACATACAATTAGAGACATATAAAATTTAACGCATTTGAAGAATAAAATTGCAGATTCATGGAAGAATTCACTTCTGAGCAGAAAACTCGAAACTCGGATACGAGCAGGGATGTGCTAAATATACTGCCTCACCCGTTTGAGAGTTTGTATGCTAACAATATGCAAAGTTGCGCTAAGCATATTTCCTCTTGGAATGAGGGGTTTATAAACTAAACGTTTCTCAGAGGGGCACATAGTTGCAAAGGTACGTTCTCTCGGGGCAGAGTCTCGAGGACTACTGACCACCTGCGTAAGCCACAGTTGCATGTGTTTCCACGTTTTGGCAGGGTCTATGTATAAAGGGTTGTAAATGAGAGAGATTATTTGTGAATTTATATATGAAAAAAAAAACAATAAAGAATATTTCGAGTTGAAACAAAAATTATTTAAAAAATACCAAATAATAGGATGGCACAGGATGGGTAATCAGATTGCAAATGTGTTGTTGGGTTGAGATATTGGAGGC
>BPLR01013498.1:0-70198 GCA_021605095.1 Caerostris extrusa
ATAAGTATAACTCCTCCACCCCTACCCCTGTGGTGCACTGCCCTGGGCAATACGAAATCCACTACGAAATCTGCCGAATTAGTTAAAATGTTAAAATTTCTAATAGTGGCAGACTTTGGAAACAAAATTTCAATGTTAGAAATATTACATATTATTGAAAGAAAGAATTTAATACATTTTTACTTCATGTTATAATATAATTATGTTTAAAATGTTAGTCTAGTGCATTTTGGTTATCTCCTACATATTTTCAATTCTTTAAATAAAAGCGCTCTATTTATGTAAACAGCAACGTAACTTTAACTGATATCAAACAACCACACTAGAGATGTTTCGTAAATTTTTAAAACATTTAATAGTTACTTAAATTATACATCATATTATTCAAAAATTCAATTTACTTAAAGTTCTATTTGATTTTTAAAATGTAAATGTCTATTTCTATTTGCATGTGGCAAATGAACATCGTAAAATATGTCCACTTATTTTATCGATTAAATAAATTACATTGGGGAAAAGTTATAGTCATATCTTTTCTCGTTGCCAAGGAGTTTCTTCTTCGTAATGGCTCGCCTGCAAAAATTTCAGTTGTACAAATAAAATAAGTACAGCAGACATGAAAAGCTTTTAAATAAAAATGGGCTTAAATCCCAAGTGCTCTTTGTCAGTTAAATAAATTACATTTCTTTAGTTCTGCATCCCATGAGATAGCAGATAACATACTAAGGAATTATATTTCATTTTTTAATGAGAACGAAAGCAATAAAATTCGTATATTACTTTAATAACAATACGTTAAATCTTCTGGAAGTTTTTGAATATTAAGTGTCTGTGATAGAAATGTATTTAAAGATTATGATTTTGTTAAAGGCAGATATATGCGAGACGAATGAGCTAAATCTTATATGAGTTTTCCACGTTTCTTGTCTTTTTAAATAACTTTATTTAAATATATGAAATCTTTTCTGTACTATTGTCTTTAAATATATTTATTTTTTAAAAAAACATCATTTTTATAATAAATGATGTCTTTGATTGTTTTTGAAGTATTAATATTTAGCCATGCAAGGCAGATATGTAACGTATTCAATGTTATCTATGTTTTTGGTTTGTCGATCTATGGTCGTTTTGTGCATACGAGGGCTACAAGGACAGGAACTTACGGTTTAAAGTGGATTCCTAAGCATTAACCAACATCCATGCCACCGCCAGGATTCGAACCTGAAGTCTGAGATATCAAAAACCAGATCGCCTCCTTCCATGAGAACCAACGGGTTCATGGACTTGGTCTAGAATTTGCTGTCGACCAAGTGGGATAAGAAACAATAAATAATTAATTAAATGATTCTATCTTTTGGTGCAAAATTTTTTTTTGTTCCAATGCAGCTGGCAAACACTTAGCCAGCTTGGTCTTGATGCCTTAAGGCAAAAGCGCTGCACAGACGTTACTCACTTTGCATTACCCAGGGGGAGCGTGTAACTTGAAGATACGGACGGAGTAACAATGCCCCAGCAACGCTCTACGATCCTATTAGGACCGGGACCTACGGTTTAAAGTGGATTCCGAACCATGGGCAACACAAACAACCATGAGCACCGCCAGCCACTCGGCCATTCAGGCCCCACCCCCCACATGAAAAGAAAATGTGAATTAATTCATAATGTTCGTTTTCCAAGCGTTTAAATTTTCGCTACACATCAAATTATAGTTGGACAAAATAAATGAATTAAATTAATTGTTTTAGTCATGAACATGGTTAGTACCCAACACATAGAATATGCCAGTAAAATTGCATCGAAAACCCCGTAGTAGAATTTACCGGACCACGGAATTTGGTACCGCGTAGAGTACCACCTGGTACCAAAAGCCGGAGCTCTAGCTACTTGGCCATCAGGCCGCTGTTACCCATGGCAGTCCTATACTGTACATGCATTGTCTATTACCAGAATTTGGAAGAAAAACAGTTCCATTGTTGTTTCTGGGGAATCTCACCCTCCTCTTCTCTTCCTCGAATCATTGCCTGATAACCAATTGGCTAGCGGTCTGGCCTTTTGTACCATAGGCTTAAGGTTCAAATCCTAACAGTTGGGCTGAACAGTTCGTAGGCTGACACATAGATGGCGCTACTAGTATTAAATAAATATGATTTTTAGTTAGCCTAACCTTCAAAAGACACGTGTATAAATTTGACAGCTGTTGCACTATTAGTATGTGAGTTATAATATTTTTAGTGAAGCAACTTTTGTTAGTTTGAAAAAATGGATAAAAAGGAATTTCGTGTGTTAATAAAGCATTGCGGTTTGGCGAAAAAAAAATACTATTGGAGCCAAGGCTTGGCTTGATAAACATTGTTCGACTTTGCACCAGGAAAATCAACCGTAGGGAAGTGGTTTGCTAAATTTAGCCCACCTGTTATCTGTGGCGGGGATGTTTGTTGACGGTTCAGAATCAATGTAAAACTGTAGGTCCTCGTGCCCAAAGTGTGCACAAAAATGACCGTAGAGCCATAATCCAAACCAAAAAAATCTTCCTCGACACTCATGATTGGACTTTTCGTTATTGAGATTTATCGCTTTCATACCAAATGTAGACACTGGAGTTTATGATTGTGCTCAGTTCTGTTTAGAACTGAGCACCATCAAATTTTATTACCAAAAATATATATACTGAGTAAATATTTTAAGTATTATGATCCGTATATTAATTCAAATTACCTGATACGTCAAGCGTTTGAGAGTTAAAAGTTGACCAACTTCGAACTATCGTTTCGGGTGTTGGCGTTAAAGCTTGTGATTGGTCAAAGCTTTACAGCGCTCTTAACCCCATTACGCCTTGGTGGCTTAATTTTTTGTTCCAATCAAAGCTGGCACGTCTTACGTCAGTTGGTCTTGGATGTCTTAAGGCAACGCTGCAGTTGTTTGTTACTGAGAACCATATTCAATTACCGGGGACGCATAATAGGGAGCCGGCAATGATACAGGAATGGAGTAACAAAATCAACGAAATGCTATATAACTTTGTAGGATATGACCGTGATTCATAAGACTGAAAAGAGCGGGAACCCTACTAGTATTAAAATGTTTTAGTTAGCCCTAATCATCCACACGAACATCCAGCTGTTGCACCGCCGAGTACTCGAATTGCATTTTTAGTGGTACCAAGCCCCAGAGCGCTAGCCACTCGGCCATTCAGGCCTCCGGTGGTTTAATTACTTCATCCAGTAAATTCAAACCTTTGGCCGTCTGTACGTCAGTTGGACCCAATTATTTAGAATCAGCCCTCAGTTGTTTGCTGTGCCCACTTTGAACAACCATATTCAAATGTTATACAGGATACATTAGCATAACAGGAAGCCGGCAATCAATCAGGAATGAAAGCTTAATGTCCAAATGCAACGAAACGCTATGTATCTTTGTTTATTCTTGGACTACTTGACCGTGATACCTGTGCATGGAACTATCATAGGGTGAAGTAGGAGCGGAGGAGGAGTTTTTTAAGAACCCCATATGACATTCATGGGGTTTATTTGTTCCAAACTGGTGTGGAATCCTAAAACTCAGGGGCCTCATAGTTAGTTACAGTGGAGATTTATATCTGTAGTGATGTTCGTCCTGACTTAAGAGCGTAGGATTTATGGCTGAGAACCCTACCCCGTAAAAAGAAGACATCCGAACATGTTTCGAAAATCTGCCAGTAGGTCAGAGACGGCCTTGGCCCACGTGGGAGCTGTTGCGCCAATCATGATGATGATAAGTGATGTTCGTTGCAATCACTACTTTTAGAAACGAGAGACTCGATGAAGATTAAGAAGACGCATTTAAATTGTCTCGTATCGATATCCAAGCTGCTTAGTGGAAATTTTCTGATTTTCTTCCTGTTTCTTCCAATTTTTCTCCGAAAGACAATATCTTCTCACATAGTTGTCGGCGGGTTACTCCGAATGCATAAATAGAATTATGGGCGGAATGCATAAATAGAATACGAGGCTTTCCTTAAAAGCCACTGTGTTGGTACAGTATGTGATAACTGTAAAATGTCCTCCTTTGCCCCATTTTATAACACGCCTAACATAATTATCTTACATAATTATATTTCTAGTTACAGATTAGCTCTGTTTAAAATTCTTATCGGATGTCTTATTTTCATAAATTATGCAGTAAGGAAATTTTTGATGAACCGAATGAATCATCCAAGTTTTCATACATTTCAGAGTCAAATTCCTCCTCAATACATTAAGAGAAACTTTTAAAAAGCTATTTTTTCTTTCTGGGCATCAAGAGTTTTCAATTTTCTGCCATCAAATTTTAATCGTCTTCCTTCCATATCATCCTCCAAGCACGTGTTTATTTTCGATCTACTCTGAGTGTCTGGCATCCATTTCAATAAACGCTCAGAAAATGATATCATATATTACTTTTTAATAAGATTTTTATAACTCGATATTCAAATCAGTCGTTTTTGCCATATTGAATTCATAATCTGCAATTTTTTTTTTTAAAAATGAATGAAATATTTGAAATATATAAATGGAAGCATTGTAAATGGGTATACTTGCTGGGTATGCGTGAAGACCATTTGATATTCATTTGAGAATCATATTTCGTTTATTGCTTGATCGTTATGATATTGAAATAAACGAGAAACATCCCCCAAAAAAAAAAAAAGTAAAATATCACAAGCCTTCCCCCATCCTCCCACTTTTTTTGTTACTTTTCAACATTAAATATCAGATTAGCTTTGACTTTTACTCAATTTATATTTTATTAAAAAAAGTGAAATCAGAGTTTTGTATTCAAAATTTTTTTTCCTTTCTAATGCAGCTGGCAAAACACTTAGACAATTGGTCTTGATGCCTTAACAAGCGCCGCTGCACAGACGTACCACTTTTGCATTACCCAGGGAGCGCGTAACTTGAAGATAAGCCACGGACGTTCGGAGTAACAATGCCCCGCAACGCTCTGCATACGATCCTATTAGACCGGGACCTACAGTGCTTAGCGGATTCCGAACCACTACAAAAACATCCATGCGTAACTGCTGACTCGAACCCGAAACCGAGTACCGAAAACCATTCAGGCCCTTTGTATTCAAAATAAATGTATTCTTTGAGCTATATTACAAAATACATTTTTCATTAAAATGAAATGAAAAGAGTTTTACGTTTCGCATCGCTGAACTTCGAACCAAACATCCTTAATTCATAAAAACCAACGCTCTAATCAATAGGCCAGGGGCTCCGATTGCCAAAGTGACTAGCGGTCTGGCGCTAGGTGTCACAGGTTTCGGATTCAAATCCCTGTGGTGCCATAGATGTTTATAGTGGTTCGTAGAATCCCCTTTAAACTACAGGTCCCAATCTAATATGAATGTAAAGCTTGGTCTTAGAGCTGACAAATCTATACCGTAAAAATAAAAGAAAACATCTATCTTGAAATCAGCCAGCCAGATGGCCTTGGTCCACCATGAGCCTGTTGCGCCATGGAAAAAGAATCAATCAAAGGCCTTGAAAATGCTTTTAAATAATAAATATTCATATTTATTCCTACCGAAATGATAAAGCATTGTTTATAATCAGCATTTATTTAATATTGAGGTTGACAATAAAGTAATTATCATGATGAGAAAACCTTAAGAACTTTCTTGTTTTTCCAATGTCAACTAATGTCAAATCATTATGGATATTTAATTTTCATAAAAATAACTGTAATTAATTTAATACTTTAATCTAATATCATATTGTAGTGTAATATTGTAGAAATAGTAAATACCCATAGTCAATAATAATGAATGCACATATTATGTGACTGTCTACATGAATTCAAAACATATACGCTTGATTTGGCAGATTAGAGTACACAAGCACGCTCCAGTAACTGCCCCTCCCTATGTCTGAGCGCTTAGTTTGAATAGATGCGATACTATATGGATACATTAGATAACTCCAGTCTAACGTTATAAAGCTTGCCCTTTAAATAATTCAGTAGTATCGATTTGTTACATGAAATCTATAATGTGAAGGATATATGCCTATCTTACAAGAATTAATAAATTGATTTTATGGTAGGAAAAAGAAAAAGAAACGTATATTATCATCGTTAGAATTTATGTCATAATTCCTTAAATTGATGAAAACTATTCATATAGTTATAACTATTGATTTATATAATTAATAAATCTATATAGAATTACTTTGCGAAGGAATTTAATGTTACAGCAAAAGCTGCTTAAAATATCAAAATGTTATATTTTTTATTAACACTGGTTTATATGCTAAGCACAATGCGTAATGACTATAATAAATATTTTTGGCTTGTTTATTTGTCATGTAGGATAATTGCAAATTTATAATAGAGTATATAACGAAAATGCTCTGGTGCTCTGTGTCACAGGCTTCGGGTTCAAATCCCGGCGGTGCCAGGGATGTTTGTAGTGATTTGGAATCCCCTATAAATTACAGGCACCTGTCTAATATGACTGCAGAGCGTAGGGATGGCAACCCTACCTCCTTAAAAAGAAAACATCTCCTGTCGTCTCGAATTCTGCCAGGCAGATGGCTTTGGCCCTCCATGTGGTTGTTGCACCAGTGAAAAGAAAAAAAAAAACGACGTACATATCCATTATATAGCAATTTTTGGTGCGTTTAGATACAAACACAAAATTGTTCAAGAAATGCGATATAATTTGTAAGAAAAAAAGATTTAGAAGTGTGATCTATCATTTTAATAATACTTTCCTACGTCTGTTTGAAAGAACTTCCACTCACACTGACACTTACCCGTAGGGGTAGAAACCAAGCTTGGCGGAAATCCACATTCAGACATTACAGATATTTTCTAAATAATTGTAATAACAAGCTAAATTTTATAAACCTGTTGTAACAAAGATTCACCCTTGTGTCTCGTAAATAAAGGATTTTTTTAATTGGAAAAATCAAACTAGAATAAAATCAAGCAATCATAGCCAAATTAATGTTTTTTGTGATTAACTCCCAAAATGGCATACCAATAATTTATTAAGACTCAATCCGAAAAATAGATTTGTTGAACCACAATCATATGTTACCACATGGTATAAATAGCAATCCATATAGGTTGTCATTATGTTGAAACCATAATCGATTCGATCATCATCAGATTCAACTTTTGTTTAGCAAGTAAAAGGACCTTTCATTGGAAAAATCAAATTAAAAGTAAAATCAGGCTACCATAACAAAATAAATGTGCTTGTGATAAACTCTCAAAAACGGCATGCAAATAATTTAATAAAACACAAGGAAAAGTAGTTTTGTTGAAGCCATAATTGTGTTACCACATCGTATAAGTAACAAACCACTAGATTTTAATATGCTGAAACCATAATCGAACCCTAACACCTTAAATTAATCCTCCAAGTACTGCTTTCAGAAAAAAAAAAAATTTAATTTTAGAATCAAAGTAATTTTGAGTATGCGATTTATCCAGAAATTCTTTCATCATAAATGTAATAATTGTAGCAAAATAATCATTATAAAAATGAAACGAATTTAATTGATAATTAGTTAATTTAAAGAATTTTTATTAATAAACGAAATTTACAAAAACTGTAGAAATTTCTTTTTATTTGTTTGTCACCGTACAGTCATTTTTGGCAAACTTTTAGGCTAATTAGGGCGTGATCTATTGTTTAACAGGGTTTCCGAACCACTCTCAAACATCCATACCACCTCCGTGGATTCGAATCTGTAAATCATTGTACCAAAGGCAAGAGAGCTAGTCAACTGACCATCAGGCAACTGGGAAGTTATTCTTGTGTTTGCTACTCAATAATGTTCGCCATAGACTTCAAGTTTGATTCCTGGCAGTGGCATGGATCTTTGTGAGTGGTTCGGAATTCAAGTTAAACTGTAGGTCCCTGTCGAATTAGCTTAAAGTGTGCACAAAATGACCGTAGAGCGACAAATCAAACCAAAACACTTCAATATATTCACAGGCATAAATACAGCAAATGTATTTCTGTCCAAAAATGTTTCACACTGCGCCTTAAATTTGAATCTTTAATGAAGTTTCCTAATATATATTTGTATAGACCTAAATTTATTACCAATTTTGTCACAAAATCTTTAGAAAACGACCTAACAAATTGAAAAATAGTATTGAATAGATTTCTTATTTTTGATAAACATGTTATTTCAAATTTAAATTTTGAAACATAAATGAGAGCAAACAAATATGTATCACTAATAATAATTTAAACGTAAAAATTCATTACTATTCTCGCATTTTCCACATCAAAATTAACGCTTAATATCAAACATAAAAATATAAAAAGCCTTTATCAATAGAAAACATTTTTATTTTTATTCCAGAAGCTCCACCCAGATAAATAAAAGAGAATTTGATTCGTTGTGCTTGCCGACATTATAGTGAACAAGTAGATCCAATAGTGACTGTCATAGAGTGTCTCCATGAGAAAATAACTGTCTTGGGGAGTCGTCTCCCATACGACTTGAAAATTAGGGGCTCTAATTAATAACTCTCATCATATTATTAACTCTCTCACACTCATCCTTAAATATGACAATTGCAGCACAACAAAAAAAGTGCTTCTTTATATCCATCGTTAATTTATTATTGAAAAAAGTAGTGGGCAAAATATTATTTATATTATACAGTGGCGAAAGTACATTTCTTTTAATTCTTTTTCCTTCACATTAGTGTTTCTTACATTGAGCGAGCTCTCGAGTTAGTTAAAACCAACGTCAAATCAAAGTCGAATATTCTTCCTGATTAACTTCCTTATTATCTTCCTGATTAGTTCTTGATTACGCATCAGACGGAAAAAAAATTTGCCGATCATCATGACCGGATGATATTGAAATAATATAGCAATAAAAAAAATTAAATAATTGCAGTTTGCTGCAGGAACATTGCTATAAAATTGGTTTATCGCAATTATACTAATAATATTTTGAATATTTCGCTTTTTGAACTTTTTATAATTTGTTGTTTGTTACAGCAACATTGCAATAAAATCATCAATTATACTAATAACATTAGGAATATTTAACTTTTGAATTTAAAAAAAAGTCTTTTCATCGTAGATTGCTAAAATGAAATTAATGGAGCACTCTGGCGCTTGGTAGCGCAGGTTTCGGGTTCGAGTCCCGGCAATACCATGGATGTCTGTAGTGTTCGAAATTCACTGTAAATCATACTTCCCAGTCTAACATGATCGTAGAGAGTTTCAGAGGTAGTGTTACTCCACGTCCTTTTCAAGCTACACGCACCACTTGGGCAGTGCTAAGTGAGTAACGTTGGTGCAGCGCTTGCCTTAAGGCATCCAAGACAATTTTCTAAGTGTTAGTAGCTGCATTAGAACAAAAAAAAAAAAATTAAAAAAAAAAAAAAAAATTCGAAAGGGCTTAAAAAAATTATGTTAATTATGAGAAAGGAAAGGTGTTCGTTTCGTAGTAACTGATGATATTAATAAGTTAACAATAAGAAATTAAATATTTGTTGTGCGTCACAGCATTATTGCAATAAAATAATTTAATTGCTATTATAACTAATAATAATCTGAATACCTCACTTTTGAATTTAAAAGTAATATCCTGGTATTCCTATATTGTAAAAATAAAATAAATGTACAACCCAGCTAACATACTCTGAAATTGAATGGTGAAAAAAAGGAGGAGATGGGGTAAAAAATGACTCCCTTTTATGAAAGAGAGGTGATGCCCGTTTTCTTAATGACATGATATTAATAAGTTGTTGTTGTTGTATCCTCCTGAAGAGTACAAGGAAATCAAATGTTGTGGTGCTTCCGAATATTATTGGCTATGCTGATTGCCATCTCGAAGTATTAATCCTCTTCCGAGGGAGGGTCCTGACAATGTATAGCGGTTGCAACAGCTGGCCAATTAATGACATGGTGAGGAGTAAGCTAGGCATCAAGGTAGCTGCTACATTTTTGTTTATTTTTTAACGCCATCATCGGAAACAGATTTTGTGAAGCTTCATCCTTAATCTCTAAAGTAGTAGCTGTTTTTCTGTCGACGTTTAGTTCTGTAATTTGGTATTTAGTTTTTGATCTTGGAAGGAATTATAAGTTTAGATTTTGCCAAAGCATTTACATTTGCAAGTGAAGTAGAAATGGCAGTGTGTTTCAGACTTATGGCATTCTTTGTCAAAGAATCTGCAATTTCATTAAATTCCAAACCACAATGTTGGATACACATAATGCGCAAATAGTGGATTTGTTCTAAATCCACTGCTGCCACTTATTAATAAGTTAACAATAATAAATTGAATATTCATGGTTAGTTGCAATAAATTGCTAGTATAAGTAATAACTTTCTAAATACTTTATTTTTTGAATTTAAAAAAAAATTCTTGCTGTTCTTATTTTGCAAAAATTAAAAAATTAAATTTAATATGATTATTAATATAAAAAACATAAATAAAACATTAAATTTAATATGATATTTAACATAGAAAATTTTCAGCGATTAATAAGCGATTTGAGCAATTGTGATCTTTGTTCCTCATTCAATTCCTTCTATAGCTCACACTCTCTCTATATATCTTGTTCAAATTTTTAATCGTTCATAAAATACTTTTTATTCATCCACTCAAGCTCAAATAATTTTGTTTGAACCTGTAGTGGATGACACTTGATGTTAATAAAGTTTTTTTCATCTATTAATTCATTAATTAAATTTAATTAATTCATTTTTAGTTTTTTTTTTTTTTTTTTTAGATTTAAGTTGCACATGTCTACCAATAGATGGCGGCCGATAAACTTAGAAAAATGAATGAAAATTATTTATAAAGGACTTTCTCAATAGAGTGAAAAAAAGTAGGAATTGACTATAAATTTTTTATATTACTTGTTTATGAAGAAGATGGTACAAAGGTATAGAGCTTGATTACTCTTGATTTTGCAATTAATTCCATTTCATATTGAAAATTAATTCTATTATAAATTAAAAATTTGCAAAATATGCAATGAGATTTCACATGTTTTGGAGAGCACCATTGCTTTTGAATACAGATAATAGATAGAATGGAATTCTTTTGCAAAACTCCAATCTCGAATACAATTAAATAGCGTACACCTAATAAATACAATGTTATAGGTAAGTAAAAAAATTAATTTTTTAAAATTATCTCTTTTGTATTTTGTATAATCAGCCGCAATTTCAGGATAGAAACACGCAAAGAATGTACTTTTATGGGTTTGGCAAGGAAAGTACGTTCAACTTTTATCATGTACCTTAATGGTGGAAACCACAATTGCTTCCTTTCAACTCAATAGATCTGTAGATATATATGAATTATTTATAAAACACTCGCCTGATTTTGTAGGTTTGTGGTTTTTCGGAAAATCTAGTTGAAATATACTTTTGGATTTTTTGTTAAGGTGTGAAATTTTGGATCTATTATTAAAGCCTACGTTATTTTTGAATAGTTTTGACATTTGTATTCTAAAAACTTATTTTTCGTCGCTAAAAATGATAACATTATTTTTTATGATGTTACAAATAAAAGCATTCAAATTATCTCATTATTAATTGATATTGGAATGTTTTTTTTTTTTTTTCATTTTCTTTTGATTTTTTTTTATTAAGTAACGTTAAAACGATTTTTCATATAACAATTATATCGTCTCTCCCTGTCATATTTTATTTAGGTTTAACTACGTTTATCTGATTGCTTTTTATTCATTTTATACCAATCGAATTGAGAAATTAGAAACGACGTGTAACCTCCCAAAAAATTTGAAAAAAAAAAAAAAATATGAAAAAATAATATTAAACACCTATTTTGTCTTTGCACGTTAGTGCCCAGTTATAAATAAAGAAATTCATGCATTCATGGCATAATGATTTGTACACTTTTAAAATATAAAAGTTCGCATTGCTGATATTGTTCACTAATTTACAATAGAACCATCATTTCATTAATCCAATTTTGTTAACAATGATTATTCATAATGTATAATGATTTGTAAAGTTTTAAAGTTAAAGATTTTTAAAGTTTAAGTTCGTATCGCTAAACTTGTCAACTACTTTACAATAGAACCAACACTTCATTAATCCAATTTTGTTAACAATGACTATTCGTAATGTATAATGATTTGTAAAAGTTTTTTAAAACGAAAAAGTTCGCATCGCTAAACTTGTTAACTACTTTACAATAGAATCATCACTTCACTAATTCAATTTTGTTAATAATCATGATTCGTAATGTATAATGATTTGTAAAGTCTTTTAAAATGTATAAGTTCGTATCACTGACCTTGTTAACTACTTTACAATAGAATCTTTTCTTCATCATTTATTTCTTCATTAATTCAATTTTATTAATAATGATAAGTCGTAATGTATAATGATTTGTAAAGTCTTTTAAAATGCATAAGTTCGTATCGCTAAACTTCTTAACTACTTTACAATAGAATCTTTTCATAATTTATTCATCACTTCATTAATTAAATTTTATTAATAATGATGATTCGTAATGTATAATGATTTGTAAAGTCTTTTAAAATGTATACGTTCGTATCGCCGACGGTGTTAACTATTTTACAATAGAATCTTTTCTTCATCATTTATTCATCACTTCATTAATTCAATTTTATTAATAATGACGAGTCGTAATGTATAATGAATAGTAAAGTTTTTGAACTGTAAAAGTTCGTATCGCTGACTTATTAACTACTTTGTAATAGAACCATCAATTCATTAAATCAATTTTCTTAACAACGATTATTCGTAAAGCATAATGATTTGTTGTCTTTTAAAATGTAAAAATTCTTATCGCTGACTTTATACTATTAAACCTTCATGACCTTGACCTTGTAACCTTGATAATCCTATGACCTTATAACTAATTTAAAATAGAACCATCAATCACTTCTTTAATACAATTTGCCCTGAAATGAGAACAACCAAGGATAGCATCTGAGAAATCATTCCATTTTTCAATTCCTTCTATTAGCTCACACTCTCCCTATATATATCTTGTTCAAATTTTCAATCATTAAATAAAATACTTTTATTCATCCACTCAAGTTCAAATATATATTTTTTTTAACTTGTAGTGGATGACACGTGATGTTAATACACTTCTTTCAAATATTAATTCAGTAATTAAATTTAATTAATTAATTTTAGTTTTTTTTTTTTTTTATTTAAGTTGCATATATCTACCAATAAATAGCTCAGATAAACTTAAAAAAATGAATGAAAATGATTTATAAAGGACTTTCTGCACTATAGTGAAAAAAAGTAGGAATTGACTTAAATTTTTTTTTTTTATATTACTTGTTTTATTCAAGCCTAATAGAGCATTCCAACATTTGGCTTAGTTATATTCATTACACTTGAAAACAAAGGAATTTTCGCTTTGTAAAACTTGCCCAGTTTTAAACAGAGCTAACTAAAATTAGTATATTAGCTAATTATCAGGTTGTTGCATACCACTTGCTGCATTGTAATACATTCTATTATATTACAATGTGGAAATTAAAGTTATTACAAACGATAAAATCTTCATGCACTAGATTAAACATTTATGAATATATTGAAAGCATAATCAATCTCACAATAGATTCTACTTGATTATTGCTTCCAAATAACATTATGTTAACGTGTTATCATTTCAGTGTATTAGACTTTAATATTTTGAATCAGAAAATGAATCTTTAATTATCTATTATAAATATAGAAGCAAATATCGAAAACTTTTATGCTAATACTATATTCAATATTAATGATAACTAGTTGAAACTAAATCAGATAATTATATCAAGTTGTTACATACACCTTGTTGTATAATCTACTAGCGTAATATATTAAAATGTAAGAAATTAAAATTATTGTTAATTATATATTTTTATGCAATTTAAATGTCTTTTGAAATAAATTGTAGAATTTATTTATCCATGTGACTTAATACAATTAAAAATTTTAAATAAATTATAAACTATTGTGTTGAACTTAACATTGAATTACATATATCAACACACATTGAAATTTTAAAATATAGGAAATTTGAATGTAATAAAATAAGTCATAATTAACAATGCATCAAAATTATACTTTTATAAATACTTTATAGAAAGGCTGTATTTCTTTTACTGAAATTATTACATTTTCACAAATTAATTTCGAGTTATTATTTTGAATACTGAATAGATTTAGAATTAAATATTTCTAAATTTACTGATGCATTCATTAATATAATATTCCGTTTTCAAATAAAAGCTTTCTAGCTTATTATATTATAATGTTTTAAACAAATGAATATTGCTTTTGATTTAGTGTATCTGATCAAAGAAGCTTTTTAAAATGCATAATTTATTGTGTATTCTTTATAGAATATCATATTACATATTAAATTACATTTTATTATATGTTTTAAATGTTTAAAATAATATAATCATATATTTATTAATAATAAATAACTAAATGTTAATATTTTGTTCTACTACAAATTCAATCAGCATTTATTGATAAGAATTCTTAAGTACATCTTTATTATTTACTTTAAATTTTACATTTTTAATGGATAAAATACATCTAGTGAAAATGTTATTGATAATACAAAATAATTTAATTTTCAAAACTATTACTGTACAAATGAATACAGTACAGAATGAATACTATTACTGCATTTTAATGCATTTTTAATTTTTAGCTGTGATTCAGAATAAAAAGTGAGCTGTTATTTTAATATTTTATACTTTTACTTTTTACTTTGTTTGTATTTAATTAAATAAGTATAAATTGCCGTTAGAAATTATTCTGTTTTCTACAATTAACATAATTTTTTTCTCTTTTTATAATGAAAGTAAAAGAAATCAATAAATGTTTTAATGAAATGTAAATATTTTTAAGTATTTTTTTTTTTTTCAAAGAAAAAGATAAAAAAATGAGGATTAATTAATTTTTTTTCAGCTGCCTATTTAAATATTTTCTCGGAATTAAAATAAGTAATGAAAAAAAAGGGCTGAATTGTTTTAGAGTTTATTAACAACTTTGTTTCATCATATTCATATTTGAAACAATGTATATCAATTTTAATACTTTTTTCCGTATTCCGTGTATAATTTTCAATTTTTGATTTCATATAAGATGTAATTTTTAAAATATCTGATTGTGTATTTATGTTTATATTCTTGCCTTATATTCAATTTGGCATTTGTAGATTGATTCGTAAAATACATCTAAAATTTTAATAATATTTTTCATAATATACTTATATTGTAGTGGGTTATTTTAAGATATTGGAGTCACAGATTTTAGAAGTAACACTTATTTTACACGCACAAACACCACATATACTATAAGTTAATATTAAACGTAGGAAATGTAAATTAAGAAAAGATAATTTGATCCTTGTGTGAGGATTCATTCCACTGTTGAACTGGAATTTCGGCTGGAGCGCAGGGTCGCGCAAAATACACAAACTCTCAGGGAGTCAAATGAATGTTTCTCCTGAACTATATAGTTTCTTAGGTGGTGCTCTTGATATGATTAAGTGTGATTAAAATATAAAAAATATTTAACAAAGATTTCTATATTCGTCTATTTGATTGAATATGCACTTTATACACAGCTTAAAGCAATTAAGTGAAATTATAGACAATAAAAACTTCAGATTTGAATTTTTTTCTTTATTCATATATGTTGTTTACGAATAGAAATACGTGAAAAAATAAAATATTAAAAAATGTTTTTTAACTGATTGTTATTATTAATTCTGTCTTTGTTATTTTATTTTTTGTTGCTGAAAAGATTAACTCATGATTTTCACAAAACTGTATAAAACAACTATTTTATCTGTTAATGATATTCTCTATGATTCCATTTTGGATATGTTATATTGGTGAGATATTAGAGAGTTTTTGCATACCGTACGTTAGTTACCGTAGGACGTCCGTTGGCTTTTTCTCCCTAGCGCGCATGCTCATAGGAAATTATGTTTCCTATGAGCATGCGCGCTAGGGAGAAAAGCTAACGGACGTCCCACGGTAACTAACGTACGGTATGCAAAAACTCTCTATTTGTTCCGATGCTATTCCCTCATGTCTGTAAATGACACCTTAGAATACTTAGATATTCCGTTTTCAAATTGAAGCTTTCTAGTTTATTATGTTATATGTTTTAAACAAATGAATATTACTTTTGATTTAATATATCTGATCAAAGAAGCTTTTTAAAATGCATAATTTATTGTGTATACTTTATAGAATATCATATTACATATTAAATTACATTTTATTAGATGTCTATAATATATAATTATATATTCATTAATAATATATAAATAAATGTTAATATTCTCTGTTCTATTACAAATTCAATCAGCATTTACTGATTAAAATTCTTAAGTGCATATTTATTATTTACTTTAAATTTTACATTTTTTTAATGGATAAAATGCATTAAGTGAAAATATAGTTGATAACACAAAATTTAATTTACAAAACTAATACTGTACAAATGAAGGCTTTTTACATGTATTTTTTTTTTTTTTATCTATGATCCGAATAAAAAGTGAGCTGTTATTTTAATATTTTATACTTTTACTTTTTACTTTGTTTGTATTTAATTAAATAAGTATAAATTGTCGTTAGAAATTATTCTGTTTTCTACAATTAACATAATTTTTTTTTCCTTTTATAATGAAAGTAAAAAGAAATCAATAAATGTGTTAATGAAATGTAAATATTTTTTAACAATTTTTTTTTCAAAGAGAAAGATAAAAAAAAAATGGGGATTAATTCATTTATTTTTCAGCTTCTTATTTAAATATTTTCTCGGAATTAAAATTATTAAGTAGTGAAAAAAGAGCTCATCGTTTCGAAATTTATTAAAAACTTTCTTTCATATTCATATTTGAAACAATGTTTATCAATTTTAATACTTTATTTCGTATTCCGTTTATAATTCTCAATTTTTGATAACATGCATAAAAGCTGTAATATTTAAAATAACCAATTTTCCATTTATGTTGATTCTTCTGTCTTATATTCAGTTTAAGCATTTGTAGACTTCATATAAATGCACCTAAAATTTTAACAATGTTTTTCGTATTACATATTGTAGTGGGTTGTCTTGAGATACTGCAGACACAGGTTATAGAACTCACACTTTTATTTTACACACACAACAAACATCAGACATACTATAAGTTTAGAAATTTAAATTTAAAAAGATAATTTGAGCTCTGTGTGAGGACTTCATTGTTGAGCTGGAATCTCGGCTGAAGCGTAGGGTTGCATAAAATACACAACCTCTTGGGTTAGAGTCTGTAGGCCAACTGAAATTTTCTTCTGAAAGCCATAGGGGGTGTTCTTGCCAGCGTAGCAGAGGAAGTCTGCTTACAATATAAAATATATTGAACAGATTTTTAGAACACTCAATCGGATAGATACACAAGATAGATAATATGATAATAGATAATAATATTTTAATGCAATTTATACACAGATTTAAGTAATTAAGTGACATTAAAGTGAATAAAAACTGTTAATTTAATTTTTTTTTTCCTTATTGAATCATAATTTGCACAAATTGAAAGACATAAGCAAATAAAACTAATTTCTTTTCGCTATTGATTACTATTACTTCTGTTATTGTTATTTATTTATTTATTTTTGTTGTTGTTGCTGAAAGCATGCAACTCCTGATTATCACATAAATGTATAAAAAAAACTATTTTAACAGCTAACGACTCTCTTGGATTCCATTTTGGATTAGTCGTATTATTGGGACATTATTCCGATGCAATTCCCGCGTGTCTGTAAATGACACCTTAGGATACTTCTACGGTCTTATTGGCGATGGCATGAATGTTTGTGAGTGGTTCGGAATCCAAGTTAAACTGTAAGCCACAGTCCAATTAGCCCAGAGGGTGCACAAAAAGGACAGTAGAGCGACGAACCAAATCTAAGGTCTTACAATTGGTACTTACAATGGGTTACAAATGAGTATCTTTTAACTAGGGTTAGGGAATAGGCCAACAGAATTTCCGACTCCC
This sequence comes from Caerostris extrusa, assembly GCA_021605095.1. Taxonomy (NCBI): domain Eukaryota; kingdom Metazoa; phylum Arthropoda; class Arachnida; order Araneae; family Araneidae; genus Caerostris; species Caerostris extrusa. The sequence continues at coordinate 18,028 of BPLR01013498.1, forward strand.
AACTCCTAGGATGGATTTTTTCATACAGACTCTCGATACCCTTTTCGTAATTTTATGTACTATAATTTTATAGGTTTAGAATTTGTGAAATGCATCCAATGTTTTTTTAACTTATATAACTATAAAAACATTTTTTTTTTAAAAATATCTTTTTACTACTTTAAAGGTGCAGTATTTGAGTTAATTTAAAATATATTTTTGTGTTCTAAATTTGCATTAAACACATATATCGTATTAACAAATAAACAAATAGGTAACAAAATATTACGGAATAGTTTAAAACAAGCAACAGAAAATTGTACATTTTAAGTTCAATTATCCTAATATAGTAAATTTTATTTTTTATTAATAGAGTAGCTTTTATAAAATCTTTTACCATTATTGTACCAAGGTAGTCTTTTATAAGTCTCAGCGCTGATAAAAGTCTCTCAACACTTAATTGGTATGCTTGCTTAAACAGTAACTTTTTTTGCTACAGGTTTCTATTATTTAAGTATACAATTGAATTGGCTCCTTAACATTTAATTTTAACATTTATTATAATTGTTTTGAAAATATTAAAAAACGAATTATTAAAGATTCGGAAGTCTGATTTTTAAACTGAATATTGACTCTCACTCTGCTTTTAATGACTAATATCCTTATATAGTTCCAATATGGTCAAATTATGTGGTTGGAACATGTATTCAGTGCTATGATATATGTATTCATGCATTCACTGCTATGATATATGTATTCAGATATTCACAGCTACGTGTATTACTACATTCACAACATGTACGTAAATGGTACTTAGGACGATCCGACTGCCTCCATTATAATGGATTGTTTTTGGCTAATCTTTAAACGACTAATGGTTCTCTATCATTTCAGTTAGACTAATTTATGTTGTTGGGATGTGGTGTTCCATGTTATAAAGCTTTAGATCACTTCACCGGTCTTTGTACCACCGAATTGCATTTAGTTAGACTTTTAAGGATTAATGAACCTCTAGGTTTCGGATATGTATTAGTCATGTGATGGAGATATTGTATTTATTGTTACGCAGGAGTTACACCCCACTCCGTGTCTGTAAATGATATGTTAAGATACCTCAATGGCCTCCTCTATAACGAAATGCATTTTGCTAACGTTGAGATTCTAATGGCCATGTGGGATTCCAATTTGGATAATTCTTGTCTTCGGAACTTCGCATTCACTTTTGAAGTATTAACTGCATGTCTGCAAATGAAGCTTTAGGGCACTCTGACAACTAATGGTTGACGACGACTAGCCGGAGACGATTTGTGAAATGGAATGTTTGGATTTACAATCGGTATTCTAAAGGAGTTGTGATCATTTAGGATACCGATTGTGTTGAGTTACATTGTTTGGACAACGTATTCACTATGTGAAGTATTTACCGCTTGTCTAACACGCAAGACACTTAAAAACACTTCAATTGCCTACTTTACAAAGGATTTCATATGACTACAATTTTTAAGACTAATAGTGCTTTTTAAGAATATTTGCCTAAATCATATTTTTGGGTCATTATATTCATTTACGAAGCATTAATCTCCGCTTAATGTTAGCAAATGTCTTCCCTTAATGTTAGCAAAACCAATGTCTTCCGCTAAAATGGATTGCATTTGCCTAGACTTAGCTTGTAAAAGTTTGACTACTTTGACTCTGTAAATGATAATTTAGGATATCCCGACGGCCTTCACTACTACAGATTATATTTGGCTAGCCTTTAGACTATTAATGATCTTGGAGGATTATTATTTGTCTAAATACTTTTTTTTTTAGACATCGTATTCACTGATACAAATCTTTGATCATGTGTCTGTAGAGGAACTTAAGGACATTCGGTTGGCTTTTCCAACAACTAAATGTTATTTGGACATTATATTCACTGCTTTACTAATACGAAACATTCCCGCGTCTATAAATTATACTTTAGGACATCTTTTTGACAGATACAATTATTGACCATGTGTCTATTGATAAACTTAAAGGCACATGGAGGGGCTTTTCTAACAAAGGATTGCATTTTGTAAGCATTTAAACTATTAATGGCTTTCTATGATTCTTATTTGGCTAAATCATGCTGCTGATACAAGGTATTCACTGTTAATTAGCATTCCATCTGCAAAACAAGCAATTTCTTATCTCTATTTGCTACTTTCAACAAGGTTTGGTTTGTCGCTCTACGGTCATCTTGTGCGCATTTTGACTTAGCAGACCGGGATCTACAGTTTAAAATGGATACTGAACCCCTGCCGACGGGACTCGAAGCCGAAACCTGTGGTACCAAGTGCCAGAGCGCTAGCCAATTGGTCATAAGGCCCCATCTTACTATATCTATTAGGATTCAAAAGATCTACATCTATTTTAAAAACGATCCATTCAAAGAATATGGATCTATTAGGATTGAAGACTACTAGATTCTAAAAGATCAGATATATTATTATAGAAGACATTCATTCAAAAGAATCTAGATCTAATAGGATGGAAGGCTACTAGATTCTAAAAGTAACTATATCTATTACGATTGAAGTCTACCAAATACTAAAATGATCTAGATCTATTAGGAATGAAGATTAATAGATTCTAAAATGATCTAGATCTATTAGGAATGAAGACTACTAGATTAAAAAAATAAAAGAATGATTGAAGATCTATTAGGATTAAAAAGACTAATAGATTCTAGATTCTAAAAGAATCTAGATCTATTAGGATTAAAGACTACTAGATTCTAGATTCTAAAAGATTATACAAATTAGTCAAGTGATTAAGTAATTGATCATTCTATTGTTCGTTAAGGATTAATTCATTCTATGCTTGTAGGAATGCAGCTTATATATTCTATAGGACATGTAGGGTTTGTATGGAAAGCTTTATGATCTTACATGGACTATTACCCTGTGATCATACAAATTCTATACTCAGCCTATTTATCGTCTGTTACATACAAGGTATTAATGTACTTTAAACATAGTCTACCGAAAATCAAATACAGTTCCAGATTTAGGATTATTTTCAATTTATCATCTAATATGATAAAGGATATATGCTAAACTAAAAATAAAATTGCACATTGTCATAGCAGAAAGGATGAACTAAATGGTTGAAGGGTGTTGTTACATAAAATAATAAGACTTACGTTTAGACGATAAAATACACTTCTCGTTGTCAATGATACATTAATTTACTTAAAATAGTAACCAGCAAATAAAATTTCATAAATTTTTTATATTTATTATTATAGAAACAGGCAACATTAGATGATGTTTTATTGTAACAATTTTCGTATTTTAAAAATATAATAAATATTTATATTAAATATTTTTTGAATATGTATAAGGACAGAATTAAAGTTTTGAAAACTAAAGTGTAAGGCGATATACTATAACTAACAAAAGTCAAGAGTCATTATCTGTGATAAAAGTGACTGTGATAGAAGTGAAGTTATCTGTGATAGAAGTGAAATATTTTTTAATAAATAGTATTCTTGTGTAATAGTAATCTAGTTTTTATGGTGTCATCTTCTCAACAAGATGCTGATGGTCGAGTGACTATCTCTGTGTGCCGCAGGTGCCGGGTTTGATCCCGGCGGTACCATGGAGGTTTGTAGTGCTCCGGAATGCACTATAAACTGTAGGTCCCAGTCTATTCTGACTTTTGAACGTTGCACGTAGAGATGGCAACCTTACTAATGGGCCCAAAAAGTTAGAAAAATTTTCAATTTAAATTTCCCGGGCATATGGTATTTCATTTTTTATTTCCTTTTTAGGTTGTTGGCACTGTCCTTGACATCTGTGCAAAATTTCTCGTCAAAATATTCGTTAGTGTTTGAGTTAAGCTTGGTTTTGTGTGACGCTAATATTGATTCCGGTGATTTGTGAAATGTCTGAATAAATTGAGCAAGAACTTGTGTTAAATTTTGTTTGCGGAAATTAATAGAATATTACAGAAGGCATTCGGTGAGCATTTCTATATCGGAAAGGATTGTTTAGAAGTGATATAAACTGTTCAAAGAAGGCAGAGAACGCGTTGAAGACGAAGAGCTCTCTGGTCTACCATCAACTTCAACAGAGGAAGCTCACATCCAAAAAAATTAAAGATTTGGCACTTGCAAACCGTCGATTTACAATTAGAGACATTGCTGGTGATATTCGAATTTTAAAATTCCATTTTAAAACATGTTTTGGGCCTCAAACGCGTCAAATCTTGATTGGTACCGAAAACATTGAATGCGCCAGCTCACACTGCATTGATACTTCTTGACTTTGACAGCAGATTTTTCATTTCAAAAATCGCCGGAATCAATTTTAGCGCCTCCCGAAACCAAGCATAACTCAAACACTAATGAATATTTTGACGTCAAATTTCACACAGATGTGAAAGACAGTGGCAACAACCTAAAAAAAAAAAAAAATTGAAATACCATATGCCAGGAAAACTTAAATTGAAAACTGGTCTTACTTTTTGGACACAGTAGTACTCGTAAAAGAAAACATCTCATGTTTTGCATGTCAGACATTAGGCAGGCAGGCTTGGCCCACCAAGGGATTGTTACGCCAATGTAGAAGCAGATCTTCTCAATAGCAAGGTTAGAAATTAACGTTATGGAATAAGGAAGATGTAAATATACAATAAAGAATAGTTTTGTAAATGTATTTTTTTGTTTTAATAATAAAGTACAATTACTTAAAAAATTAATCAAGTGTTACATTTTATAAAAAAGTAAGCATATTTTGGTTGTTTTTCTACATAGTTAGTGTATTTTTTTATGAATATGTTATAAATTGTTAAAAAAAACTTTATTTATATTATTGAAACATTATAGATGTTTAAAATATTATTAAATCAAAAATCTATTGTTTATAATTTACCAGGTTTTTTATTTATTTAACAATAAACATAAAATAGCAAATATTTATTAAAACGTAAAGATGATAACTATTCGCATTCTAAGTCTAAGATAAGACTTAATCATATGTAAATCAGAATCAATAAAAAAAGTTAGATAGGAACAGTTTTATAATATATGGGTAGTTACATTGTAATAAATTAATACCACCTTCTGCTACAAGTATATCAAACAAAATACTTGTTGAACATTTGAATTTTTCTTCATATCCACTTATTTTGGCGATTATGGCATTAAAAAAGAAGACAAAAGTATTCTGAAAAGCTTTTAATGCTGAGTGTTTGCACGCATCTTAGACGCCAACTTCTAATAAAAACCGAACAGATAAAATTAAATTTTAAGGTCGTTCATTTTTATTTCGCTCCATTTTCCACCCAAGGAATTCAATAACTCTGAATTCTCTGCTCAAATTTACATAGCGCAGGATTTAATTTAATCTTCATTGACGCTTATTAATATTCATTTATTTAAATGTTCAGTTCTGAGGCTCGTGAATTATGACCATGTGATAGGGAAAGAAGAAGGACATCGCCATGGAGGAAAACGAAAACTAATAACGTCCATAAAGGGCATGGAGGGTAATAAAAAAAAGGACATGAATCGATAAGGATATAAGAAAGACCAGCCGAGAAAGTTTGAGTTAGTGATCAAGAGGTTGTTCTTCCGCGGCCTGTGAAGTGTGAAGCGGAAAATTCGAGTTGCGGAATTCTCACTTTGTTTACTTTGCTGCGGAATAAAATTGCTATTAAAGGACCTTAATCCAGAAATTAGAAGTTGATTGATATTTAAAACTTTATGGAAATATTTGTTTTGCATAAGAAAAGTTAAATCTTTTAATGAATTTTATAGGATTAAGAATAAGTCTCTAATTGATGGGTTTGATTTTGTAAGAAGATGAATTTAAGATTTTTAGCAATCATAAAAAATAACTGAAGATAAAAGTTAAGTTTATTGAGATTCAGTGCTGCATTTTATTAAAAGTTATTATCATAAGGATATAAAGCATAGAATCGATAAGCAATCATGAAATAAAAGAGGTTAAAAGTTTGAAAAATCTAAAAACCTATATCTGTGGAAAATTAAACTCTTACAAATCTTAATTTAGAACTAATCTTAAATCAGCATCAATAATAAAAGTTAGATAGGAACAATTTTATAATATTTAGATAGTTACATTGCAATACTCAAATACCACCTGCTGTTACAAGTATGTTGAACAAAATACTTGTTGAACATTTTGAATTTCTCTGCATGTCCACTTATTTTGGCGGTTATGGCATTAAAAAAAGAAGCCAAAAGTATTTTAAAAATCTTTTCCAATCGAGTGTTTGCACTCATCTTAGAGACGCCACCTTCTAATAAAAGGGACAGACAAAATTAAATTTCTAGGTCGTTCATTTTTAATTCGCGCCATTTTCCACCCAAGGAATTCAATAACTGGGAATTCTCTGTTCAAATATACATAGCGCGGGATTTAATTTAATCTTCATTGGCGCTTATTAATATTCATTTATTTAAATGCTCATTTGTGAGGCTCGTGAATTATGACCCCGTGATAGTTGAAAGAAGAAGGCCTTCGCCTTGGAGGAAAGCGAAAACTAATATCCTCCATAAAGGACATGAAGGATCGTATAAAAAAGGACATGAATCGATAAGGATATAAGGAAGACCAGCCGAGAAAGTTTGCGTTAGTGATCAAGAGGTTGTTCTTCCGCAGCCTGTGAAGTGTGAAGCGGAAAATTTCTGAATTCTCACTTTGATTAGTTTGCTACGGAATAAAATTGCTATTAGAGGGCTTTAATCCAGAAATTAGAAGTTGATTGATATTTAAAACTTTATGGAAATATTTGTTTTGCGTAAGAAAAGTGGAATCTGTTAATGGATTTTATGGGATTAAAAGTAAGTCTCTAATTGATGGATTTCGTTCTTTAAAAAGATTTTTAAGAATCATAAAAAATAGTTGAAGGTAGAGATTATGTTAATCGAATGTGAAGGACAGAGATGCATTTTATTAAAAGTTATTGTAATAGTGATATAAAGCATAGAATCGACAACTAATGTTATTGCATAAGAAACATATAAATATGTAATAAAAAGGAGTTTTTAAATATTTTTTATTTTTGTTTTTAATAATAAGAGTACAATTACTTGAAAAATTTAACCGAAGTATTGAATTAAAAAAATAATAACATTTTTTTTACTCTACATAGTTAATGCTACTTTATAATTTTTGTTAATATGTTATAAATTAGTAAAAAAATATCTATATTACTGAAACATTGTAGATGTTATAAAAATGTTTTATATTATTAAATTAATAATTTATTCTTTGGAGATTTTTCGGGTTTGTTATTTATTTAATAATAAACAGATCAATTATAGCAGATCAATTTTTAAAAATGTAAAGATGATAACTATTTGCATAAAAGATAAGTCTAAGATAAGGCTTAATCATATGTAAATCAGAATCACAAATAAAATTTAGATAGGAACAATTTTATATTATTTAAATAGTTACATTGCAATACGCAAATACCACCTGCTGCTACAAGTATATCCAATAAAATACTTGTTGAACTTTCGGAATTTTACTTTATATCCACTTATTTTGGCGGTCAGGGCATCAAAAAAGAAGCTAAAAGTATTCTGAAAAGCCATCCCATTCGAGTGTTTGCACCCATCTTGGAAGCCAACTTCTAATAAAAGGGACAAACAAAATTAAATTTAAGGTCGTTCATTTTAATTTGGCACCATTTTTCACCCAAGGAATTCAATAACGAAATCTGTTAATGAATTTTATGGAATTAAAAGTAAGTCTCTAATTGATGGGTTTCATTTTGTAAAAAGATTTTAAATATCATAAAAAATAATTGAAGGTAGAGGTTAGGTTAATCGAATGTGAGAGGCTGTGATGCAATTTATTAAAAAATTTTATAATAGTGATATAAAGCAGAGAATCGACAACTAATGTTATTGAATAAAAACATATAAATTTGTAATAAAAAATATTTTTAAATATTTTTTATTTTTGTTTTTAATAATAATAAGAGTAAGTTTAAGAGTACAATTACGAAAAAGTTAATTGAATTAAAAATTAATCACATTTTTTTGTTACTCTACATAGTTAGTGTATTTTTGTTAATATGTTATAAATTAGTAAAAAAAAACTTATTTTATTACTGAAACATTATAGATGTTATAAAAAGTTTTACAATATTAAATTAATAATTTATTCTTTCGAGATTTTTCGGGTTTGTTATTTATTTAACAATAAACATATTATAGCAAATCAATTATTAAAACGTAAAGAGGATAAATATTCACATAAAAGATAATTCTAAGTAAAAACTTAATCATATGTAAATCAGAATCACTAATAAAAGTTAGATGAAAACAGTTTTATAATATTTAGGTAGTCACATTGCAATAACTTAACACCACCTGCTGCTTCAAGTATATCAAACAAAATACTTGTTGACATACTTTTTGAATTTTTCTGCATGTCCACTTATTTTGGCGGTCAGGGCATTAAAAAAGAAGACAAAAGTATTCTGAAAAGCTTTTCCCATTCGAGTGTTTGCACGCATCTTAGACGCCAACTTCCAATAAAAAACCGAACAGACAAAATTAAATTTTAAGGTCGTTCATTTTTATTTCGCGCCATTTTCCACCCAAGGAATTCAATAACTCTGAATTCTCTGCTCAAATTTACATAGCGCAGGATTTAATTTAATCTTCATTGGCGCTTATTAATATTCATTTATTTAAATGTTCAGTTGTGAGGCTCGTGAATTATGACCATGTGATAGGGAAAGAAGAAGGACATCGCCATGGAGGAAAGCGAAAACTAATATCGTCCATAAAGGACATGAAGGATCGTATAAAAAAGGACATGAATCGATAAGGATATAAGGAAGAGCAGCCGAGAAAGTTTGCGTTAGTGATCAAGAGGTTGTTCTTCCGCGGCCTGTGAAGTGTGAAGCGGAAAATTCGAGTAGCGGAATTCTCACTTTGTTTACTTTGCTGCGGAATAAAATTGCTATTAGAGGACCTTAATCCAGAAATTAGAAGTTGATTGATATTTAAAACTTTATGGAAATATTTGTTTTGCATAAGAAAAGTTAAATATTTTAATGAATTTTATAGGATTAAGAATAAGTCTCTAATGGATGGGTTTGATTTTGTAAGAAGATGAATTTAAGATTTTTAGGAATCATAAAAAAAAAATAACTGAAGATAAAAGTTAAGTTTAGTGAATGTGAGAGGCAGTGATGCATTTTATTAAAAGTTATAATAATAATGATATAAAGCATAGAATCGACGGGGAATCATGAAATAAAAGATCTAAAGAGGTTAATTGTTTAAAACCTCTTTTAAAGGAATAAAAAAGGTTAAAAGTTTGGAAATTCTAAATTATGTTTGTGGAAAATTTTTTTAGGAAGAAAAATTATTTATACATATAAGAATCCTCGAAGATCCCTAGTACTCTAAAGGCTAGCCAAACACCGGGATGTCTTATAAATGGAATATAATGGAAGATAATGAACAAAAAAACAAAATGAGCATAACACACAATGAACATTATGGAAAGCATCTTTCTATACACACACAAAATAGATTTTAGAACAATATATGCAAATTTTTTAACATTTAAAATGGTTTTATACATTACATATAAAAAGCTATATTTATATGTAACATTTCTACTTTCTTTATGCAACATTTCTAGTATTCCATTCATTCAACGCCCATTTGATCTGCACCTCCAAACGTATTCATTCCATCCACACTAAAACGAACGTCGACACAGCAAAGTGCCATCGAACATACATCACCCCCAAAATAGTCAAAGCCTGTTCTCCCCAAACAGCACGGATATGAATATCTGTCAAAAATCGGCGCAAATCGGTTTTCCGTCTGCAAAATACCACCTCCTCGGTCGTTTTGGGAACGCGTGGAAATAAAATCGAAACAAAAAAGGAACAAAAATCTCTGTGACTTCTTTTTTCTTCTTCTTCTTTTAGCGAATTCAGGGCGTTGATACGTGTTCTTTATGGGTATGTGTTTAAACTCTAATGATAAAATAACGACCGGGACGGAAAAAGGGAAGGGGTGGAAGGTAAAAAAAAAGGAAGGGGTAAGGAAGGAGTTGATGATTGAACGCGAATTTCGTAAAGAAAGACTTAAATGGCTTTTAATCCTGGCAGAATAATTTTTATCATTATTTATTTAGTGTTGATTTATCTTAATTATAGTTGATTCATCTTATTTATTGTTGATTTTCTTAATAATTACTTTTTTGATTTAAACCACAAAACTCCTGCTTAATTTTTAAAAATGAAGATTATTGCCTTCAATGAATTTTGGCTAAAAAATTACTTTAAAAGGGGTAATAGAAAATAAATAAATAAATAAATTATAAATTAGAGATAATAAATTATGTAAAACCTAATTATTAATTGAGAAAATAATTGTTATATAATAAGAAAAATATGTCATATATTTATATCTCCCACTTCTCCAAATAAATCTCTATATATTATTTATTGATTGGCGCAACAGCCCCATAGGGGCCAAGGCCAAAAGCCTATGCTAAAATTTAATAGCAAATTTCTAGACAGGAGATGTTTTCTATTAACGGGGTGCGGTTGTCATTACTACCCCAAAGTCATATTAGATCCGTATTTACGGTTTAAAGTGGATTCCGAACCACGACAACATTCAACGTACGGCTGGGACTCGAACCTGATACTTGTGGCACCAAGCACTAGTGCGCTACTCACTAGGGCCAATAAATCACTATTCACGCATCACTATTCACGCATTCATGCATGTTAATGGGAAACATGACAATGTAAATTTTAGAACAATATATGCAGTTTTTTTAACATTTAATTATGGTATTTAAACGTAAAAAGCAACTGATAAAAGAAACTATATTTATATGTAAAAATCTACTTTTTTATAAGCAACATTTCTATTTCATTCATTCAACGTCCATTTGATCTGCACCCCCAAACGTATTCATTCCATCAACACTAAAACGAACGTCGACACGGCAAAATATCATCGAACATACATCACCAAAAAAAAATAGTCAAAGCATGTTCTCCCCAAAACAGCACGGATATGGATATCTGTCAAAAATGGTCGCAAATCGGTTTTCCGACTGCAAAATACCACCTCCTGGTCGTTTTGGGAATGCGTGGAAATAAAATCGAAAGAAAAAAATCTCTGTGACTTCTTTTTTTCTTCTTCTTCTTTTAGCAAATCCAGGCGTTGATACATGTTCTTTATGGGTGTGTGTTCCAACTGTAATGATAAAATAACGACCGGGACGGAAAAAAGGAAAGGGAAGGGGTGGATGAAGTGAAGAGAGAAAAATTCGTATTGATCGAAAAAAAAAAAAAGAAATGGTTGGCGTTAGAAGTGTCTTGCCAGATTGACCGTGGTAATGGTCATCTGCAATCACGCTCCATTTCTTCGCTTTAAAAGGTCAAAAATGACCGTGAAAAATATATCATGGCCATGAAAATGTATCACATTGTTAGTGGAACAGGATATATTGAATTAAGCTCGGCTTTGTAATTTGAAAGTTATGGGGCTTTTACTCGAACACCGATTTTCGAAAAGGAAAAGAAGAACTAAATGGCCTTTAATGCAGTAGAATAATTTTCATCTTTTATTTATTTAGCGTTGATTTATCTTATTTAGTGTTGATTTATCTTACTTATTGTTGATTTACACCACAGAATTTCTGCCTAATTTTTAAAGAATGGTGAACATTGTCTTCAAAGCATTTTTGGCTATAAAAATTACTTTAAAAAGTGGTAGTAGAAAAATAAATTAATTAAATAAATAGAAAATTAGAGATAATATATTAAAGAAAACCTAATTATTAATTGAAAAAATAATTGCTAAATAATAGATGGAATATATCATATATTTATAATATCTCCCACTTCTCCACATAAATCACTTTATATTATTTATTGCTTTGTGCAACAGCCTCATAGTGGGCCAAGGCCTATGGCAACATTTAATTGCTTAATTTAATTTCTAAACAGGAGATGTTTTCTTTTTGCGGAGTGAGGTTGTCAGCCCAACGCCCAAAGTGTGAAACCAAGATCTAATGTTTAAAGGTCGAGTCCCGATCCAATGTACAGTCGGGACTCGAACCCGACACCTGTGGCACCGAGCGCTACCACTACGGCCAGTAAATCACTACTCACGTATGCTTTTAAACCAGCAAAACAGGAAACATGACAATATAGATTTTAGAACAATATATGCAGTTTTTTTTAACATTTAATATGGTGTTGAAACGTTACATATAAAAAGCAACATTCGTATGCAAGATACTTTGTTTGATATTTATCTAAAAAGAATACAAAGCATATTCTACTCCTTGCCCACTTGATCTGCAACCCCAAACGTATTCATTCCATCAACACTAAAACGAACGTCGACACAGCAAAGTGCCATCGAACATGCATCACCCCCCGAAATATTCAAAGCGCGTTCTCCCCAAACACCGCGGATATGAATATCTGTCAAAAATCGTCGCAAATCGGTTTTCCGACTGCAAAATGCCACCTCCCTGGTCGTTTTGGGAATGCGCGGAAATAAAATCAAACAAAAAAGAACAAAATCTGTGTGACTTTTTTCTTCTTCTTTTAGCAAATCCAGGACGTTGATACATGTTCTTTATGGGTATGTGTTTGAACTGTAATGATAAAATAACGACGGGGGATATGGGAAGAGGGGTTGATGAAGTGAAGAGAGAAAAATTCGCATGGATCGAAAAAAAAAAAAAGAAATGGTTGGCGTTAGAAGTATCTTGCCAGATTGACCGTGGTAATGGTCATCTGCGATAACGGTCCATTTCTTCGCTTTAAAAAATCTAAAATGATCCGGAAAAATGTATCACAGCCGTGAAAATGTATCACGTTGTTAGCGAGAAGCTATGTATTGAATTAAGCCTGGCGTTTGTAATTTGAAAGTTATGGGGCTTTTACTCGAACACCGGTTTTTGAAAAGGAAAAGAAAAACTAAATGGCCTTTAATCCAGCAGAATAATTTCCATCATTATTTATTTGATGTTGAATTATCTTATTTAGTGTTGAGTTATCTTATTTAGTATTGACTTATCTTATTTAGTGTTGAGTTATCTTATTTAGTATTGACTTATCTTATTTAGTGTTAATAGTTATCTTATTCGCGTATTGATTATTTTATTTAGTGTTGAGTTATCTTATTTCGTATTGACTTATCTTGTCAAACTCAACATTTTATTTATTGTTAATTTATCTGATTCATTGTTGATTTACACCACAAAATTGTTTAATTTTTAAAGAATGGAGAGCATTGTCTTCAAAAGATTTTATCTATAAAAATTTACTTTAAAAAGTTGTAGTAGAAAATAAATAAAATACATAAATTATAAATTCAAGATATTAAATTATAAATTAAAGAAATCTTATTATTAATTGAGAAAATAATTGTTATATAATAGGAGAAATATATTATATGTTTATAATATCTCCCACATCTGCAAATAAATCACTTTATATTATTTATTGACTGGCACTACACAGCTCCATAGTGGGGCAAAGCCTATGACAACATTTTACTGGCTAATAGAAGTTTTCAAGACAGGAGATGTTTTCTCTTCACTGGGTGAGGGTGTCTGCCTCAAGCCCAAAAGTCATATTAGAGCAGGATCTACGGTTTAAAATGGATTCAGAACCACTACAACATCCAACGTACATCCGGGACTCGAACTTGTCACTTGTGGCACCTAGAGCTAGAGCGCTACATAATACGCCCAATAAATCACTATTTACGTATATTTTTAAAAGCAACAAAATTGTAAACTTAACAATGTAGATTTTAGAACAATATATAAAAATTTTTTTAACATTTAATATGGTGTTTAAATATTACATATAAAAAGGCATAATTATGTAACATTTCCACTTTGTTTGATATCTGTTTCTCGAAGCCAAGAACACAAAGCATATTCCATTCATTCAACGCCCATTTTATCTGTATCCCCCAAACGTATTCAGTCCATCCACACTAAAACGAACGTCGACACAGCAAAGTATCATTGAGCATACATCACCCCCAAAAATAGTCAAAGCATGTTCTCCCAAAACACCATGGATATGAATATCTGTCAAAAATCGTCGCAAATCGGTTTTTCGACTGCAAAATACCACCTCCCTCGGTCGTTTTGGGAATGCGCGGAAATAAAATCGAAACAAAAAAGAACAAAAATCTCTGTGACTTCTTTTTTCTTCTTCTTTTTAGCAAATCCAGGGAGTTGATACATGTTCTTTATCGGTATGTGTTCCAACTGTAATGATAAAATAACGACCAGGACGGAAAAACGGAGGGGGGTAGGGAAGGGAGTAGATGAAGTGAAAGAGAAAAATTCGCATTGAACGGAAAAAAAAAAACGGTTGGCGTTAGAAGTATCTTGCCAGATTGACCGTGGTAATGGTCATCTGAGATCTCGCTCCATTTCTTCGGTTTAAAAAAAAAATAACCGTAAAAATGTATCAAAGTCGTGAAAATGTATCGCATTGTTAGCGAGACACGATATGTTGAATTAAGCTTGACGTTTGTAATTTGGAAGTTATGGGGCTTTTACTGAACACCGATTTTCGAAAAGGAAAAGAAGAACTAAATGGTCTTTAATCCAGTAGAATAATTTTTATCATTATTTATTTAGTGTTGATTTATATTATTTGTTGTTGATTTATCTTACTTATTATTGTTGACTTACACCACAAAAAAAGTATTCGTCTTCAAAGTATTTTGGCTATGAAAAAAAAAGTACTTAAAAAACTGGTATTTTTAAAATTAATAAAATAAATAAATTGTAAATTAAAGAAACTAATAAAAAAATAAAATAAATTATAAATTAAGTGAATAAAATAAATTATGAATTAGAGAGAATAAAATAAATTAGAAATTAGAAGTGAACGTAATTATTAATTAAGAAAATTGTTATATTAAATGAGAAATGTAATATATATTTACAATATCTTCCACTTCTCCAAATAAATCACTTAATATTATTTATTTATCGGCACAAGAGACCCAAGGTGATTCGAGGCAGTGTGCCTACTGGCAGATTTCGAGACAGCAGATGTTTTCTTTCCTAAGGGTTGGAGTTCTAAGCCTAACACCCAACTCTCTACTGTCCTATTAGCCCGGACCTATATAAAAAGGGATTCCGAACCATACAAACATCCACGTTACATAAAAACAGCGATGTTGCATCGTCGGGCCTCGAACTCGAAGTTAAGGCACCACATCGTATTCAGATATATATATACAAAAATCATTATAACAAAAAATATTCATTAGATTAAGGAACAAAAATATGAAATTTTTATATAATTTGTGATTAGTATAGTATAGTATATAATCCTTATAAAATAGTCAATCTAGTCTTATTAATATAGAAATAATGCTTCTCTAGTGAGCTATTAGACTTATATATAAGTGTCCAAAAGGTCTATAGAACCCTAAGTGAAACATTTCATAAAATCATAGACAAGAAAAATCAGTAGTTTTTTAAAAATATAAACATTTGGTGATAATGAGCATTAGAACTTGTCCAAATGAACATGAAACACAATAAACATTATGTACAACATCGTTCTAAACACATACAAAATAGATTTCAGAACAATATATGCAATAATTTAAACATTTAAGATGGTGTTTAAACGTTACATATAAAAACAATATTCATATGTAACATTTCCACTTTTTCCACCATCTAAAAAAAAAAAAAGAACACAAAGCATATTACATTCCTTCCCAGACCATTTGATCCGCACCCCCAAACATATTCATTCCATCAACACTAAAACGAACGTCGACACAGCAAAGTATCCTCTAACATACATCACCCCCGAAATAGTCAAAGCATGTTCTCCCAAAACAACACGGATATGAATATCTGTCAAAAATCGTCTCAAATCGGTTTTCCGACTGCAAAATACCACCTCCCTGGTCGTTTTGGGAATGCGCGGAAATAAAATCGAAACAAAAAAAAGAACAAAAATCTCTGTGACTTCTTTTTCTTCTTCTTTTTAGCAAATCCAAGGCGTTGATACATGTTCTTTATGGGTGTGTGTTCCGACTGTAATGATAGAATAACGACCAGGACGGAAAACGGAGGGGGTAGGGAAGGGTGTACATGAAGTGAAGAGAGAAAAAAATCGCATTGATCGGGAAAAAAAAGAAACGGTTGGCGTTAGAAGTGTCTTGCCAGATTGACCGTGGTAATGGTCATCTGAGATCTCGCTCCATTTCTTCGCTTTAAAAAGTAAGTATAGAATTAATGCGTCTGTAAGGAATTGTGAGACATATTTATAAATGTGCAAAAGTTCTATGCAGAACCTAAGGGAAAAAAAGACTTATAAAATTACAGATTATGAAAATCCGAACTCTTATAGATAGACAAAAACGTTTTGATAATGAAAAGTAGAGCTTGTTCAAAATGAACATACAACACAATGAACTTTATGGAGAACATCGTTCTAAACACACGCAAATCAGATTTTAGAACAACATATGCATTTTTTAACATTTAAAATGGTGTTTAAAGTTACTTACTATAAATAATAAATTTTTCTTTTTGCTTTTTTTATGTAACATTTCTAATTTTTGGTTTCTTTACGGTTTGATATTTTCTCTAAGCAAGAACACAAAGCATATTTTATTCATTCTACGCCCATTTGATCTGCACCCCCAAACCTTTTCATTCCATCATCACTGAAACGAATGTCGACACGGCAAAGTATCATCCAACATACATCACCCCCCGAAATAGTCAAAGCATGTTCTCCCAAAACACCACGGATATGAATATCTGTCAAAAATCGTCGCAAATCGGTTTTCCAACTGCAAAATACCACTTCCCTGGTCGTTTGGGGAATGTGCGGAAATAAAATCGAAACAAAAAGGAACAAAAATCTCTGTGACTTCTTTTTCTTCTTCTTCTAGCAAATCCAGGAGTTGATACATGTTCTTTATGGGTATGTGTTCCAACTGTAATGATAAAATAACGACCAGGACGGAAACAACAGAAGGGGTAGGGAATGGAGTTGATGAAGTGAAGAGAGAAAATTCGAATTGATCGAAAAAAAAAAAAAAAAAAAAAAGAAACGGTTGGCGTTAGAAGTATCTTGCCAGATTGACCGTGGTAATGGTCATCTGCGATCACGCTCCATTTCTTCGCTTTAAAAAGTCAAAAATGAACCGGAAAAAATGTATCATAGCCGTGAAAATGTATCAGATTGTTAGAGCGGCGCGATATGTTGAATTAAGCTTGGCGTTTGTAATTTGAAAGTTATGGTTCTTTTACTCGAACACCGATTTTCGAAAAGGAAAAGAAAACTAAATGGCCTTTAATACAGTTGAATAATTTTTATCATTATTTATTTAGTGTTGATTTATCTTGTCAATCTCAACATTTATTTATTGTGGATTTATGTTGTTTATTGTGGATTTATCTTATTTATTGTTGATTTATATTATTTTTATTGTTGATTTATATCATAAATTTTAAGTTTCAGAGTTTTAGTTAAAGAGTTCATTTTCAGTTATTTTAAAGAACGGATAATAATGTCTTGAAAGCATTTTGGCTATAAAAATTACTTAAAAAATGGTATTGGAAAATTTATATAGCAAATTGTTTTATTAGAAATTAAAGAGAAACGTAATAATTGTTATATTGATGGAAAATATATCATGTATTTATAATATCTCCCACATATCCAAATAAATCGCTATTCTCATATAGTTTTAAAACTACAAAATGGAAACAAAATGGAGTACATAACAATCGATCATCGCCAAAAAACTACATTTTGTGCACGTTGTGAAATGTCTTTGAATTTTGTTTTTTTTTTCCAACTATACACAGATTACTTTTCTCTTGATGACAGAGTACTTTACAAGAAAATTATTATTATTATCTATTATTACTGTTTATTAATTCTCAGTTTTTCAATCATTTTTTAAATTTCATGGTTAATATTTACGTTGTCTTTATTTTTAATTTTCGTTGTGCATTCATCTGTTTTCTAACAATATATCAATTATACAATGAACTACTATATAAATCATCTAATGCACTACAACATTAATGAGCTACAAGGTCAATTGTCTAAACTTAATTATTATAGACAATTGTCAAAACTATAATGATTATAGAAAATTGAAAACAATAATTATTGAAGACAATTGGAAACAATTAAAAGATCTTATAATTTATATAAAAATGTATTCTTATTAAATTAAAGGACTGTATTTAAATAAATTAAATACAATTTTAAGATTAGAACTGAATATTTAAATTCTTAATATTTTAATCAATTTCATAAGAGAAACAACTGATAGAAATTTTGACTACACGACAGTTTTGAATACAAAATTCAGTTGAATACAAAATCCTAAAGGGACAATTTTGGCACCCCACCAGATTTAAGACACAGTTGCTTCATAGGGCATGGCGAAATGTGCAGTCTCTGATGAAAGTTTCAAGCCTCATAAATATTAAATAGACGTGAGAAAAATTAGAATTCGTCTAGACAATTTTTGAATTATATTATTAACGGAAGATGCATATTTCACTGTCTGTCACTGACATAGTTCTAACTTTTTAATAAATCAAAACTTTTTCAACAAAAAACATGAAAGGAGCCTTTATAAAAACAAAATGAATATAAATGTAAGTCTAAGCTAACCCCTTTTTTGAATAACTACTGTCAGTCACTATTGTTTAGCATGACATAAAAATTATTTCATCTCGTCAACAGCTCAAATAAAATAATTATAAAAATGAAAGTTAGAGAAGAAACAAAGTATAACTGTCTTAAGAAACGTATTCTTTAAAAAACAGAGTTACATTTATAACAGTAATTACATTCCTTTTTATTTTGACTATTTGCCTTTTCTTAACATTTAATGAAATGAAATAGCATAAATCTAGTGAAATGTAGTAGAAGTCTATCAATTTTTAAAATTTTAGATTAACTCGCTAAAATTTTATAAAAAAAAAGAAGAATGTTTTATAATTCAAACATATGTATTGCTGAAAATGAAACCACCTTTTTAAAATAATGTAAGTATTTTTCCTATAATCAATGACTTATACGTTTGAAAAAAAAAATTGTTTCGGCGATTCAGGGTGTTTCATAACAAATTAATTCTATATAAAAATATTAAACTTAAAAATTCAAAAATTATCAGACGATAAAAAAATAAACAAACTTCCAAACACAACGAAGCATAATGTGGTCAATTGTGGACCTTAGAAGGAAATTGACTTTTAATAAAAGTTATCAAAATGCGATGTCAAAAAAAGGTGTAAGCAGTGAGTGAAAAATTTCTGGAATAAATTCAGTAAAACCAACACTTAAAAATTCAAAAATATCAAACTGATTTTTGGGAGAGAATTAATAAACAATCTTCATTTTGTAAATCCAACATTTAAAAATTCAAAAATTATAGACATAAAACAGCATAACAATTGTGGACATTGAAAAGAATCTGATTTTTAACAAAACTAGTCAAAATGCGATGTCAAAAAAAAATAATAATGATAAAATTCCTGGAATACATTTTGTAAAACGCAGTAAAAATTCAAAAAATTCCTTCAACAATCTTCTACATAAGAAGAAAACTAACACATTGAAAAAATTCAAAAATCATCAAAGTTTTGTGAAAAATTCCTGAAAGAAAATAAAACAATCTTAAAACATAAAAACATAATAATCTTGTAGAAAAGAAGCATAACAAGTTAACTGATTTTTAACAAAAGTAGTCAAACTGACCTGTCAAAAAAAAAAAAATAAAATGAAAAAAAAACTTCTAAAATAAAATAAAAAATTAAAAATGGATAAAAAATTAAAAAAAATAGGCGATTTTTACAAAAGTGGTCAAACTGACCTGTCAAAAAAAAAAATTATTGGAATAAATTCTATAAAGTCAACACTTAAAGATATAAACTTTGTGGAAGTGAAAAAAATAAACAATCTTCTAAGCATAAAGAAGCATATCAATTGTTCAGACGTTTTAAAGGAAACTGATTTTTAACAAAAGCAGTCAAAATTCCATGTGTGTCAAAAAAAAAAGGAATAGGCGTATATAATGGGGGAAAAATTCCTAGAATAAAATCATAATAGTCATAAATTTTAATATAATTGAAAAAAAATTATACAAGTCCAAATTAATAATTAATTTTAATTAATCTTAATAATAATTAAGATTTTTATAGCTTTTATGAAATTTTTTTGTCTGCAAGTCGTCTGAAAAATATCCTTTCTTTTGTTAAGCATAGTTCTGAAAATAATCATAGTGTATATGCATGATTTTTTTTTTTATTAATTTATAACATAATAATTGATTTTTTTAAATAATTGCAAATGTCAAAACGCTCTTTTAAAGTGTAAATCACTTTTGTTAATTTTTTTGGTAAGAATATAAAAACACAACTTGACTGATTTGGGTGTGTCTAATCAGACCAAAGTCATTCGAAGTCATATGTAATTTTTTTTTTTTTTGTCTGAAAATTATGTATGTGAATTATACGGTGCAATGGGTTAGTTATATAGTAGAAAGGAAATTACTAAATATAGTATATCACTTTTTCAGAGATTATTCCATTGTGTAATAAAATACAGTTATTGAATTATTATTTTTATATTATTAAAACTAATATGAAAAACTCATGCCAAGTGGAAGAAAAATTATGATTATTAATAGAGAATATATTTTTTATTGAAGTGAAAAATTGCCAAAAAATATGTACTTTTCATGCATGAAGGCATGCTTTTAATAACATGCCATATAAAGGCTCAGGCTAGTTGAAAAGAAATGATGTTTCTTTCCTGGTGAACTTTCATTAGTGATTCACCACATATATGAGTCATATTTGAAAAACCCATAAAATTTTCGTTAGTGTAATTATTAATGGATGATACTCACACACGCCGTCATAATTATCTTTGAGTCTTCTATTTTTAGAAGTTATTGCAACACTGCCACCCCGTGTAATTAAATTTTTCTCGTCCCATTGGATGGTTGGCCCTAGCGTCAATATATATATACATTGAATCTATAATACATTGTGTTGTCATTTAAATATTAAACTAAGTGAATACTTTCATTTGGATATTAAAATAACGACATATTAAATGATCAATTTTAAAACAAGCCAATTTAAATTCTTTTATTCTAAACTTTTTAAAATATGTGTAAATACGAAAAAACACCATATAGAATCATGTAAAATCATAGAACCACGTTGAATAATCACTTTTAAAGCGAGTAAAATTAAATACTTTTAAAATTCTAAATTGTTTTAAGAAGCGTGTAAATATGAAAAAAAAAAAACACCATGTAGTGCCATTTAGAACCGCGTAAAACATGTACAACCACATAAAACATGCAGAACCGTGTAAAAAATGTAGAACCAAAGCACCATGTTGAATAATCACTTTTAAAATGAGCAAATTTAAATTCTTTTAATATTCTAAACTTATATAATGTTACAAAACAAAACATATTCCGGTGATTACGCATTACCACCAGGTTGATGATATTACCATATATATATATATATATTGCCGAAATCAACCCCAGGAAAAAAAGAAATTCATTCCATCTGTTTTAGATCAAGTTCTTTCTCAAGCAGTGGTAACATGTTAAAAATTTAGAAAAGAGCCATAAACGGAACGCATTCATTTTCTTTTCCGTGAAAAGATTTTTCCACCGCAGACCAAAAAAATGTTACATTATAAAGCACTTGGAAGAAAAAAAATTTATAAAATATGATGTCTGGAAAAAGTTAGATACGTATTGCATTGTAACTTGTGTAGTGGTTTGTTCTGTTTCTAAAACTTAACATTCTATATTGTATCTGAGTAAATAATATGGAATAGTTCATTTGAAATTTAGGGCAAAAGAAATATTACAATGAAGATTCAGCAAGAGATATTTAAATGAGTTATTATTTAAAATAACCTTAATCATTTATCACTTGAAAATTCTTACCACGTAGGAATTTCTTTTCAATGATGTAGAAGGAATAATTTGAAATGCACTGAATGTTATAGTTATTCTTTACAATTCTTGAATATTGAGTGTTAAAAAACGATGTTTCAAGAATTGTTTTTATTCAAATGCAGTAATCTTATCTTGATAATTCTTTGTTATTCTAACCATTTAAATCATCATCATTGTTGATATTGTCTTGAAAGGAAAAGCTAAATTTATTCGGAATCGTATGCTATTTTTATAATGCAATTTACAAAATAGTTATATTGGATGTTTTGCTCTGAACTCGGATACTGCTTATTCGATTCGAACTATTTTATTTCCAAAATTTTCAAAAGGAAGCATTAAAACGGTTTCTATTCACTTCAAAAGAAGTACAAATAATAAAATAGTTTTAGCAATGTTTTAATTTAGTAATAGCTAGAAAATAGGTTCCAATATAGTGGCAAAAGCAAAATAATCTGTCGATAAAAAAAAATTTTTTTTTCATGGAAGATAGCAAAATTAGTATTAAAAAAGTTAAGTAGAAATAATTTCAACATATTATATAATATCATTGTAAATCATTTCATACCTTTACTCAATTGAGGTCATAGTATCCACACTCTAATAAATTTACATTTTAGGTAGGGCCTAGGGGTCGAGTGACTAGCGCACTGCCGCTCGGTGCCACAGGTTTCGGGTTCGAGTCCCGGTAATGTCCTTGATGTTTGATTCGGAATCCCCTTTAAGCCGTAGGTTCCGGCCTAATATGACTGTAGGGCGTAGGGCTCATAACCTTACTCCGTAAAAATGAGTGTCACGGAGGCGAGTCATTTTTAAGAACATGGAAAAGGAAGAGTTGCTTTGAATAAATAAATAATATCAAAAAATTATCTGTATAATAATTTGCATACTTAATTTTTTTTTACTAAAAATTATAAATAAGTATTTGACCAGATTCGGGGCTCAGTGGCACCGTGAGCCTCTAGTGAGTATTAAGCTGAGGTTCCATCTGCTGACGGCTTTGCTGTAGACACTGTTTCAAAAAACGAGGAGACTCGAGGGCGTTTGGGATGTTTAGCATCTTGCCTCGTTCGTCGGACTACCTGATAAGAGTACAAGATACTCCTCCATATGACATCCCATACGATATATACGACATACCTATACGATACTCAAATGCGGGTTAGTTCTTACTAAAGTTCTCCCGGAAGGCACTGCCTTCCTTCTTGAGCAACACGGGGCCAAATTAGACTTCTACCTACAAGTACTCCATCACAACAGAAGCCTTTTCCCTTTTTTTCCTTGGCACCACACAGGGTTCTTGGACTTGGCCTAGTTATTGCTGCTTACCAAGTGGGAAGAAACAACAACGCATCTTACGTTCCCCTGCACTTAAATAGTAGCAACTAGCATAAATATTAATTAAATAAATAAACACAATAAATACGAAATATGAAAAAAATAGATGAAAATAAACCAATAAGTAAATAATAGCTAACAATGTGTAAAATCAGATATAAAGTTTCTATATATTTCTTTCTATCTTATTTCAGAAAATTAGTCTCAGTAAAATCATGTACTGCATTAAATATTGTATAAATACTCCGATTTAAATATTTCTTTCATTAGAAAAATATTTAAATGATGCTTGGTTGTTTGATTCTTTTTCAACAGATCGATTCAAAAATGATATTCTTTTTATAAAAACACTTTTATTTAATGAAAAAAGGAATTATAGTTTCCATTAATGGGGCCTTTTTGAAATAATAAAAATCGTATTTTTAAACAAAAATAAAAAAAAAAAAATGAATTAAAAACGTATTTTCCTGGAAAAAGTAAGTCTCTTTAATTTCCCATTAGTTCCCGAAACAAAATCGCCAGAAACTTACGAATGCCGAAAATATTTCTTACGATTTGCAAAATGATATTTCTGATTTATTTTTTAAAAGAAAAGTAATTTCGAAAATGGTGCTTTTTATGTAATTAATTGTTCCTTTAATAAAACTTTTCCAATTCGCATTTATGTATTTGATGAAAATATTTCTACAATTGATTTCTCCTAATGCGTTTTTTCGTTATCCGATGACAATTTCGCGTGCAAGGAAAAAAAAAAAAAAAAATTATTTTCCATTTCAAATCTCTCTATTTACTTTAAAGTAATAACGAAAGATTCAGTTATGTTCTTTGCGATAAAAACTCAGAATTAAAAGTATTAAGAGTCTCATCGGAAAAGACATTAAAGGAATAAAAATATATCTACGCTTCTATTTTTATTATTATAGCGATGGTGAAAATGTCAGGCCTTTTTAAGTTGCTCGTATATTCGATTTAATAATTTTTGTTTTAAAATCAAGAAAATGAGAATCATTAAATAAATAAGATAAAGTAAATTATATGATACTATATTAATAAAAATACTTAAAAATTGCACAGATTTAATCAAACTAAATATTATAATTAAGAACATATCTAAAAAGGTACTAGTTTGTTTTATATGGTAAATTAATTATTCCAGCTATTTAATCGAGAGTGAAAAGTGTATACATAATCTTGCAGACATCGTAAAATACATTAAAGTTTTCTTACAATAAATTAAAAAAAATTTAAAAAAGAAATAAACTACATATTTACTGTATAAATAAAAATATTTAAAAAATTGTAAATATTCTAATAAAATTAAATGTTATAAATGCTAGTTTATTTTTTGGTGAGCAACATGTCTAAAAGGTATTTAGTTTATTTTTTTGGCCCATTTCATTTTTATAATACTGGGTTTTTTTGCGTTGTCGCTAAAACGAAAAATCTAATGTTGGAGAAATTTATTTAGAGAAAAGTACTAATTAAAACGTAAAACAGAAATAATAATAGAATATTAATTAAATTTAATTACTGAATTAATATTTGAAAAAAACTGTATTAACATCCAGTGTCATCCACTACAAGTTCAAAAAAATGTATTTGTACTTGAGTGGATGAATAAAAAGAATTTAATTAACGATTGAAAATTTGAACAAGATATATATATAGGAGAGTGTGAGCTAATAGAAGGAATTGAAAAAATTTTTTTGATTAGAAAAGGAATTATAGATTTTATTAATGGGGCTTTTGAAATAATAAAAACTGTATTTTAAACAAAATTCTAAAACGAATTAAAAACGTATTTTTTTCTGGAAAGTAAGTCTCTCTAATTTCCCATTAAATCCCAAAACAGAATGATCGAAAACTTACGATAACTGAAAATATTTCTTACGATTTGCAAATGATATTTCTGGTTTATTTTTTTTTAAAAGAAAAGTAATTTCGAAAATGGTGTTTTTTATGTAATTAATTGCTTCTTTAATAAAACTTTATGTATTTGATGAAAATATTTCTACAATTGATTTCTCCAAATGCGTTTTTTTCGTTATCCGATGACAATTTCGCGTGCAAGGAAAAAAATTCTTTTCCATTTCAAAACTCTCTATTTACTTTGAAAGTAATAACGAAAGATTCAGTTATGTTCTTTGGGTGATAAAACTGAGAATTAAAAGTCTTAAGTCTCATCGGAAAAGACATTAAAGGAATAAAAAATATATCTACGCTTCTATTTTTATTATTATAGCGATCGCGAAAAATGTCCAGAACTTTTTAAGTTGCTCGTATTCGATTTAATAATTTTTGTTTTAAAATCCAAGAAAAGGAGAACCATTAAATAAATAAGAATAAATAAATTATATGATACTATATTAATAAAAATACGTAAAAATTTGTAAAGATATGGTATTAAGAACTAAATGGTACTAGTTTATTTTAAATGGAAAATAATTATTCCAGCAATTTAATCGAGATTGAAAAGTGTTTGTTGTTATACATAATCTTACAGGCATCATAAAATACATTAAAGTTTTCTTACAATAAGTTTAAAATTTTAAAAGATTAAGTAAACTATATATTACTGTATGAGTAAAAATACTTTAAAAAATTGTGAATATTCTAATAAAATTAAATATTATAAATGTCGTTGGTAAGAAACAAATCTAAGAGGTACTTGTTTATTTTTTGGCCTACCTTGGGAATGATCATGTTTTAAATGTGTGGAAAAATTAATTTAAATCAATTATTCCTTTCATGAAAACGAGTTATTTTATTTTCAAAATTATTTATAATACTGGTTTTTTTTTTTTTTTTGCGTTGTCGCTAAATCGAAAAATCTGATGTTGCAGAAATTTGCTTAGAGAAAAGTACTAACTAAAAACGTACAACAGAAATAATAATAGAATATCGTAAATAATGAACATTAAAGTTTTTTTTTTTTAAAATTTGGCTTATATATGGGTGTCGAATTTTAATAAATTTACCAAACTGGTTTTACCAATCTAATTTTTAAGAAACACCGCACTCTAGGCTTTTACGGCTTATATTCGGAAATATAAAGTATATATATATATATATAAACCAATTTAATACCCCTCTCACATATTATATATATATATATATATATATATCGGATGATTGCTCTATGATTGTGTTTAATTATCTTTTAAGGTGTAAGAAATTCTTTCCAGTATTGAATTTCATGATTCGCTGACAAATTCTTGATTGATAGTCCAAATACTTCATTCTTCTTCTCAATAAGTCGAAACAAATGAAAATTGAAAATTTTTTAATTTGGGTTATGCATTTGTAGTTGATAATTTTAAATACAAAGATAAATATATTTCATATTTTAAATAACATATGTTTTTTAAATAAATAGTTTGTTTTAATTTCAAATTCAGTAAGATAATTGCATTAAGTTAGATAGCCTTTTAAATTATCAACGTTCATTGACATGAAGCATTATATGACACCAACTTCACGTCGATTTCACATTCTAATTTTAAAACATTTGCATTTAGATATCTACTAAACATTTCTATTTCACAAAACTTCATTTAATCAAATGTTAAAGAACTTCTTTCAATTTATTTTATGTTTACATATGGAGATTTTCTTTGTAATGGATGATGAGTTGTTAAAAAAGTTGTTAAAAAGTTGCTCTCTCATAAGATTAAAACGACAAACTCTTCTCGTGAGAATGAAATAGCTACAACGATAATTCATTTGAATGAATTTTATTTATTCCACACAATTTTATTTTAAATTATTCTTTTACAAATTATAATTCAATAACTAATTTAAACTAGTGCCAACATAATGTAAATGATCAAACAGTTAAATTAAATTAAAGAAAACAACAACTAAAAGAGACCAAAAAAGGGAAACATTTACGTTAAATTAAACTCTTTTTTAATTTATGTTGGAAACTTCCTAAAGCATAATGCAAAGCTATTCTGTTTACGTATTCCCCTATCATTTAAAGGAAAAGTATCGAATCCTCTAAAAGAGTTTACTTTATTCTGAAACAAGAAACTACTGATGAAGTCACAAGGGTAAGTGTTTTTGTAATGAGTATCACTTGTCAGTGAATAATTATCCGATGGATGCTCTTATTTGCAAATGAATGCACGCTCACAGCACAGAGACTCGGCGCTTTAAGCTGTTCAAACAATAAATGCCCGAAACGGAGCACGTTTTACTTTTGCTCAATTGCTGCAGTTTATCTTAACTTGCAACGCCTACGCATTCTAAAGTCCTGTGTGTTTATCTAATCTATTCAATAGCGTCACGGATTCATTTCCGGAGATGAATTTTGTGACGCAAGTAGCAAACATTAATGGGCATTTACTGATCAGGGACATTTAATTAACTTAGCAAGATCATTTAAGCCCTATTTTTCGCTTTAGATGAAGTTTAACGGGGGTGCCGATTTTGTCATAAATTTCATCTTTTTCATTCTTTCTATTTCTCCAAAAGAATCATTCATCATCATATATTTTTTTCTTTTTTTTTTTGGATATAAAATAGTAGGCTTATAGTAAGTATATATAAAATAGTATAGATAAGCTACATCTATTTTATTTATACTAAATAAAACGTGTGAAAAACGACGTGTACTTTTTTTCACCTTAGTTAACTCTATTGATTAACTCAGGGGTCTCCAAACTACGGCCCGCGGGCCAAATCCGACCCGCGACAGCGAACAGCTTATTTTTTTCTGTAATAAGTTAGATAAAAACACAGAATGATAATAACTCGATTTTATTGACTTGCTAGATATAGCTTAATGACAAGCATAATACGCAGAAAATTTAACCAAAGCATAAAAACTAACAACTAATTGAAATCAATCCCACTAACATTATAAACTAAGTGAACATCCGTGGTTACCCTCGAAAGTTATGTTGGGGTAAAAAGAGTATCTCATATGTATGTATATCGATGTTTTGAATGTATATATCCTGAATCAAACATATGATTTTTTATCTGAAAATCCCTCAGGAACGGAAAAGCTAAATTAACGCGAATGAAACCGTGGGGTATCCAGTAGCAAAAAAAAAAAAAAAAAAAAAAACTAATCAGATTTATGTAATTGTGATTTTCCACTGACAATAATTGTAGTTAGCAAGCGTATGCTGGATCAGAGCACGTACTCGGCGACTGGTCTAGAAATTATAGATAATGGCAGAAAAATTAAAACGGTTTTTGGCCCTTGGTACTTAATGGAGTAAACAGTAGGGCCCTAAGGCTAAAAAGGTTTGGAGACCCCTGGATTAACCTATTCAAATATCTAGTTTAAAAAATGAAATAATTAGTAATAATGTAATAACATGTAGCAGAAATATTATTATTTTATTCAAATATCTAGAAGGGGAGGGAGCCCTTCTGGGATGACTCTTCGCTAACGCTCACCAGAGACGCCCATTGCCACTGAGCCACAGGTGGGGCACAGTCGACTTTAAAGTTTAGATGAATGTTATTGTTTTGAAATATCTTCTTGCTTACTATGATTCAATGATTTCTAAACAATGATAGGGTACTTTATAGTTGACAATAGTTTAATAAATGCAAACCCAGTAAATGGTTTTAAAAGCATCTTTGTAAACATTCAGCAATAATTCAATTGAATGAATTGTACTTATTACACACAATTTTATCGTAAATCATTCTTTTACAAACGATAATTGAATAACTAATTTAAATTATTGCCATCGGTATGTAAAAGATCAAACGGTTAATTTAAATTAAAGATAATAACAACTTAAGTAACAAATAAAGAAAACATTTACATTAAATTAACCCTTTTTTTATTTGGATTAGAAACTTTCTAAAGTTAGGATTCAAAGATATTCAGCTTGTACAGTCCCTATCATTTAATGAAAACAAATCGAATCCAGTAAAAAGAGTTTGCTTTATTCTAAAACAAGAAGTAGTCGCAAGGGAAATTGTTTTATAACGAGTATCCCTTGACAGTGAATAATTATCCAATGGATGAGCCTATTTGCAAATGAATGCACGCTCCACAGCACAGAGACTCGACGCTCTAAGCTATTCAAACAATAAATGCCTGCAAACGGAGCACGTTTTACTTTGCTCAATTGCTGCAGTTTATCTTAACTTGCTGCGCTTACGGATTCTAAAGTCCTACGTGTTTATCTAATCTATTGAACAGAGACACGGATTAATTTCCGGAGATCAGTTTTGTGATGGAAGTAGCAAACATTAATGGAAGTTTACTGAACATGGGCATTTAATTAACTTGAAAATGAACATTTAGGTAAACTTTAATGATTATTTAGGTCTTTTTTTTTTTTGCTTAGATGTAGTTTAATGAGACCCAGATTTTGGACATAAATTTTATCGTCCTTTTCAGTCGTTTGACTTCAACCGAAATAGTCAATCTAAGGATTTTTCTTCTTTCTGGGCATAAAATAGAGACGAAAATTTTTAATCTTAAATACAGTAAATCGAACTTCAAGGAAGACGCCAAATAATTCGAGTTATAGAGTTTTCGGCTTAAGGAGGATTTCGACTTACGCGGATTTTGTAAGGAAATATTCGACTTGTAGTGGTTTAGATTCTTTCTAACTTATTTTGAGTTAGATAGGTAAAATAAATAAAAATTCAGGTTACAAAGGTAATAAACGTGTTTATTTGCAACTTAAAAATTATATTACGTACTACAATAAAATATCAAAATAATTCCGAAACAACCTTAAAATTAAAAATATTATTATTAAAAAAAGTCAGTTATTATTATTATTTTTTTTTTTTTTTTTGCTTTAGACAATTTGATCGTTCTCTATCTATAGCATTATCTAAGCTATAAAGAAAATAAAATTCCTTTTCTTCCGAGTTGCTATTTCATAGAATTGGTTATTCTATTTACTATATACTAATACATTGTTTTCTAAGAATTAATGACGTGCATTGTCGGAAGATCCTTAAAGTCAGTAACTTATTTTTCTTTGAACTATAGAGGTAATTAGTTTCAAATGATCGAGTTGTAAAAGTTGTAAAATCAAACATTGCTAATGTTCGAGATAAGTACAATGTTTTTTTTTTTTTTCGAATTACGGAGGGAAAAATATATATCAAAATGGCTTGTGGGGATTGACTCATTATTTCGACTTATAAAGGGTTGAAATTTCGAGTAATGGAGGTTTTGGGGCTTGAAGGGAAGGGAACAAATGGAAGGGCTTGAAAAAAAAAAATTTTCGAGTTGTGGAGGTTTTCGACTTAAGAGGTTCTACTGTATCTGTGTTTTCTAAACTTTTATTCAATTTATGCTAAATTAAAACGCGTGAAAGGCACTGTGCACTTTTTTTTGTACCTTAGTCAACTACATTAATTATCTTCTTCATTGGTGCATCAGCCTGATGGTTGGCCAAAGCTGTCTACCTAGTGGCAGATTTGAAGATACCAGGTGTTTTCTTTTTCGGGGTAGAATTGTCAGCACTACGCTTAACGCTCTACAGTCTTATTAGACCAAGGCCTATAGCTTCATATGGATTCGAACCACTGGAAACATCCATGATAAAGCGCTAGTCAATCGACCATCAGTCCCAAGTACATCAATTGTTGTTGTCGTATCCCTCATGGAAGGAGGAAAGAGAGGTGTAGCTTCTGATGAAGCACCCATAGGTAGAAGTCTGACTTTAGCTCCATGATGCTCATACAGTCATAGGAGACGGAATCTATGGCTTAAGTGGATTCCGAACCACTACAAACATCCATGAACCCGAACCCGAACCCGAAATCTGTGGCACCGAGCGCTAAAGCGCTAGACAATCAGCCATTCAGGCCCCCACTACATCGATTAATCTATTCAAATATCTAGTTTAAAAAATTAAATCAATTCATAATAATTTAATAACAAGTAGCAGAAAATTAATATTAAGTAGTTTTTTAAATGCCATCAGCTACAAAAAAATTAGAAGATAGAAGCATAAATCACCAGAGGAACACTAAATCTTAGTCCATTTAAAATTATGATTTAAGTTTATCCTAAATTCTCAAATTGATCACATCATTAAATAATAAATACAATTTTTAACAAACAGATATATGTTTCGGGTACTACAAATTGGTTTTAAAAAACTGACCCTGGATAGATTTGGTTTGTCGCTTTAAGGTCATTTTTTGCACACTTTGGGCTAAACGTTTAACGTGGATTCGAACCACTAACAAACATCCAGGCTACCGCCAGGATTCGAATCTGAAGCTTGTGGTACCAAAGACCAGAGCACTAGACAATTGGCAATCAGGCTACTCACTTACTTTAGAGACTTTTTGCTTAATGTTTTTAGTTATGGGTTTTAATTCAAGAGCATCGATTAATGATTTAATCCCAACATTAGTATCGTTAATACAATCATTACATGAATTAATAACAAACAATATTTAATTAATAGAGATCTCAATAAAATGTTTATTTCATGAAAGAATAAAAAAAAGAAGAAATAAAGTAAATAAAAATATTTTTGTAGAATAAAATAACTGTTGTTGGATAAACAAAACCTTTTCAATTCGAATGCAATATAAATTTTTAAAAGACATACCGAAACCTCGTATCTTTATATCAATGTTACTTTTAAAGATTTTATGTCTGATATATATCTCTATTACATCTCAAGTTCGCTTTAAGCGAAATACTATTATTTTTGAAAGAGTACTACATTTTTTTACAAAAGAAATCAGTTGACCTTTACAAAAACAAGTAATAATATGAGAAAGATTTTTTTAAAGTCAATTCCTACTTTTTTTCACTCTATTGCAGAAAGTCCTTTATAAATAATTTTCATTCATTTTTTAAGTTTATCTGGGCCATCTATTGGTAGATATATGCAACTTAAATCTAAAAAAAAAAAAAAACTAAATTTAATTACTGAATTAATATTTGAAAAAAAACTGTAACATGTGTTATCCCCTACAAGTTAAAAAAAAGTATTTGAACTTGAGTGGATAAATAAAAAGCATTTTATTAACGATTGAAAATTTTAACAATATATAGGGAGAGAGTGAGCTAATAGAAGGAATTGAAAAAATACTATTACAATTTTGAATCCATAAAAAAAACATACAAATAAAATGTAATATATAAGCATTTTAGTTTTTAAATTAAATATTAGTGCTTTTGCATTTTCTTTGGTAGTTGTTCGAATTGTTCTAACACTTTATATTATTATGATGAAAGCTTTATTCAAAGCTTTATTCGAAGCGCGTGCTAGGACTACGGAGAAGTCAAATTCAGATTCGAAATCTACCTGTAGCAGACTGCCTTGGCCCACCATGGGGCTGTTGCGCCAATGAAGAAGATTGGTTTGTATCTCTATGATCCTTTTGTGCCACTTTAGGCTAATTATACTAGGACCTGCATCGTAAGGTGGGTTTCCAAATCACTGACAAACATTTATGTCACCCGCAGGATTCGAACTTGAATTTCATTTACTTGGAATACTTTTTAAAAATGTTTTTTAGTTATGGTTTTTACTTATAGAACAGCTCTGGTTGATTTAATCACAACATCAGTATTGTTAATGCAGTTATTTGATGAATTAATAACGCAAAAATGGCTATATCTAATTAATGCAGATCTCAATAAAATGTTTATTTTATGAAACAATAAAAAGGAGATAAAAAAAAAAGGAGAATAAACAAAAAAAGAAGAAAAAATCGAAATATTTTTGTAGAATAAAATAATTGTTGTTCAATAAATAAAACCTTTTGCAATTCAAATGCAATATATTTTAAAAGCCATACTGAAACACCGTATCTTTTATTTCAATGCTCCTTTTAAAGATGTTTTTTTCTAATATATATCTATATTACATCTCAAGTTCGCTTTAAGCGAAATACTATTATTCTTGAAAGAGTATTAAATTTTTTTTTTACAAAAGAAATCAGTTGACATTTACAAAAAAAAAAAAAATACTGTTAAAATTTTGAATCAATAAGAAACACCGAAATAAAAATGTAATATATAGGCATTTTATTTTTTTAAATTAAATGTTATTGCTTTTTGCGTTTTCTTTGGCAGTCGCTCGAATTGTTTCTAACACCTTATATTATTATGTTGAAAGCTTTATTCAAAGCTTTATACGAAGCGCGATGCTAGGACTACGGAGAAGTGAAATTCAAAGCTCGCAAAGCAACGTTAAATTAAATTCATTGAAGAAAAATATGGCCACATTACAGAGGCTATCTTGTGACCTCTTTGTTGGGTATTGTATGTCAGACTGAAATTTATTCCAACACTTTTATTTCATATTTTCTTTTTCTTTCTTTGAGGTTTAGGATGTAGCGTTGCATAATTTGAGTGTTTCTCTTTTTTTTATATTGAGTGAAATTTATTCCTAAGAGTATTTTTTCACTCCTGCTCCTATTTTCTGATGATCAACAACATTTTTTACGTATGTCTTCATAGAGTTCAGATGTAATTTTAGATGTACAGAGTATAAGACTGTTGGAGAATAAAAACATTTAATTTTAAACATGTAATTTCTAAGTTCAAAATGAATCTCAATAACAGACGTGGTTTCTCCTGGTCGAAAGCAATTTCGTACATTTGCGGGCTTGGCATCAATGCGGTTATCAAAAGACTAAGGCAATGAAGATATCATTGAAGTCAATGAGATTTTTATTGAAGTATTTTCTTCCGTCGTTTTAAAGGAAAGCTTTACAGCTGCTTCATTAATTTGGACAGTGATAAACGATCAAACAATCTTTCATCTATTCATATTCAATTGAGGCCATATCTGGGGAATAAGCTGGTCAATATACATATATATATATATATATATTTATATATGCTGGTCAATGAAGTTAAAATATTCTTTTGCAAAATGGAAATCGCCCATTAGTCGAGCATTATATCAAAAAACATCCATCCTTGGTTTATTCAGTACAGAATTCTATTATAGTCTCTTGATTTCATGTTTATATCGCTAAATTCTCAGAGATCTGTAACGGATGATCTTCAAGTCATCAAAATAGATAACAATGCATACTATCACTCAATCTACCATAAATCAGACACTTTCGTTGACAAATTCGAGATTATTCCAAGAGTCATATTTCCTCTAGATTATAAGCTACTTATTGTCAGTTGTACAATAAAGCAAGGTTCGTCCGTAAAGAGAGCATTGATTCGGTGGTGATTTTCCTAAGAGATAATTTCTTTTTCTCACCTTCTGCTGGAAGCATGATAACCCATTATTAAAGAGCATACATTAACATGTAATACCATCTAATATGACGTAAAAAATATATCATCCAACATATAATCAGGTTTGGGCAGTATTCAATGTATTCAAATCTTCATTGCTATATTGTATTTTCAGTAATCACGTATTTACCATTACATCGTTTTCGGTTTTATGCAACATCTCCATTAAGTGCATTTAAAAACACTCCAACGACTTTCATTTGTCTAGCCTTTAAAATAGTATCGGTCCTCCAGTACACTATTAACTTTATTTATTTCTCTAGTCCAATTCATTTTATTGGTAAATCGTAATCATTGTTTCTAAACACTCATAACGTGTCTGAGTGAAATGCCTTTTATTTGGCTAAACAATGTGGCCTTAGTTTGGTGGTTAGTTTTTAATATAGCTAAGTAATGTTGTTGATACACCATGCTCACAGATTCACCGCGTACCAATAACAAAGCATTCACCGCGTACCAATAACAAAGCATTCACCGCGTGTCTATAAGTGACATTTTAGGACACTCCAAAGTTCTCTGCGGCCTGATAGCCAGTTGGCTAGCGCTCTGGCTTTTGGTACCATAGACATCAAGTTCGAATCCTGGTAGTGGCATGGACGTTACTGGTTCACAATCCACGTTAAACTGTAGGTCCATGTCTAATTAGCTCAAAGTCTGAATAAAATGGCCGTAGAGAGACAAACCAAACCGAAATTCTCTGTTACAACGAATTGCATTTCGATTGTTTTGAAAGGATATAATGACATCTAAGATTCAAATTCAGCTTATTCATGATGTTGGTACATCGTATTCACTGTTACACGACTGACGCTTTAGAACACTATGCGGCCTTCGCTACAAAGTCCTTCGTATCAGATTCTTTAAACCAGTAATAGATAAATGAAACCCATAATGAATCTCTATTACTCCGATTTGGTTAATTCATTTTATTGGAAAATCGCAATCACTGTTTATAAGCATTCACAGCGTGTCTGAGAAACGAAGGTCTTTTCACCAAGGAATTGAATTTTTCTAATAGGTTCTTTTCTAGTATTCCTTCCTTGCATGTAAATAAAACTTTATGACCCTTTGACGGCCTTCACCACACGGGTTTTATTTGCTAGCTATTAAATCAGTAATGGTTCGTTAGAGTCCAATTTGATTAAGACATGCTGTTGAGACATCGATTCGCTGTTACGAAGTATTCACCGCATGTCTAAATAATACTTAAGGGCACTCCTAAGGCCTATGTTGCATCGGATATAATTTGACTAACTTTTAGAAGAGTAATAATCCTCTAGGATTCTAATTTACTTATGTTGTTGCGACATGATATTCTGTTTTGAAAAGCATTGCTTTCATGCCTGTAAATAAAACTTTCTGGTCCTATCAAGAATTTTATTTGCTATTTTTTAAATTAGTAGTGATTCGCTAAGATTCCAATTTGATTAAGAGATGTTATTTGGATATCTTAAGTGATATCTTGTATTCTTGGAAGGCTACTGCTACATAGCACCATAGCATTCATGCCATAAAACTTTAGCTTGTTTAAATAAACATTCCAGTTTTAAGAACGAATCATTCAAGGCTTTCTAAATAGTATAAGACCAAATTTACCCAGCTTTTAACAGCTTTTAAAAGTCTAATAATGTTCTAAGATTCTAATTTAGCCATGATGTTGCTATATAACATTCTATATTGTGAAGAATTTCTTTCATTCCTGTAAATAGAACTTTAGGGCTTTCTGGCAACCTACATTACAAGGCTTTGATTTGCTAGCTTTTAAATTATTAGTGGTTCGTTAGGATTCCAATTTGATTAAGACATGCTGTTGGTACATCGTATTCACTGTTACTAAGCATTCGCTGCATGTCTGAATAATACTTAAGGGCACTTCGAAGGCCTCTGTTACATCGGATAGAATTTGACTAGCTTTTAAATGATTAATAATCCTCTAGGATTCTAATTCAGTCATGATGTTGTAACATGACATTCTGTATTACGAAGCAATCCTTTTATGCATGTAAATAAAACTTTATGACACTCTTATGGCCTTCTTTACACGGGTTTTATTTGCTAACTTTTAAATTAGTAATGGTTCGTTAGAATTTCAATTTCATTAATACATATTGTTGGGATATCATATTCAGTGTTACGAAGCATTTACCGCATGTCTAAATAGTACTTAAGAACACTTCGAAGACCTCTGCTATATTGGATAGAACTTAGCCAGCTTTTAAAAGTCTAATGATCTTCTAGGGTTTTTAATTTAATATGCCTTGTTGATAAGACATCTTATTTGTTGTTGCAACACATTCGTGACATGTCTTCAAATAACACTTTAAAACACCTCCGTTGCAATTAGTTTAAATGATTAAAATAGAATAAAGATTGCAATTAGTTTAAATGATTAAAGCTCATTAGGATTTTAAATTAGCTATTGCTTGTTATTGAAATTAGTAATGATTAATAGTACTTAAGATCACTTCAAAGGCCTTTGCTACATCGAATAGAATTTGGCGAGCTTTTATAAGACTAATGACCTTCTAGGTTTCAAATTTAGTTATGCCTTGTTGATAAGACATAGTATTTGCTGTTGCAAAACATTCATCACGTGTCTTCAAATAACTCTTTAAAACACTTCGATGACTTCCATTATTACAGATTTCAATTAGCTGGTCTTTAAATGATTAAAGGCTTTTTTAGTTTCAACTTAGCTGTGTCCTGTTATTGGGACATAGTATTCACTGTTAAGACACAATCCTTTCGCAATCTAACGCCATCAGTGACACACAGCTTTGCTAAACTAGTACAGTTTAATGTAGAAACCCTCCACAATAAGGATTCGAATATGCCTTGTTATTGGTGTGTTACATTTACTGTTGCAAAGTATTCAACGCGTTTCTTTTTACAAGCTTCGTCTACATAATCAGTTTTGTAATTTGTATTTCCTAGTATAAACATTGGTATCTGGCTATGACTTTAGCCAGAGTGAATACCGCTTGGAGGTCGCCACCAATTCATGCATGGTACGCCGCTAAATATCCTGGTATGTCCTTGCAGTGCTCCTGTCCTAGATCTGCTCAAACTGCTTTAGCTAGACTAAGGACTGGCCACACTAAGAGTTTGACCTTCAATGGAGACGAGAAGACATATACCCTTTGTCATTGTTCGGCCATCGCGTCTCCATCTCATCTCATCTCATCGATTGTATTGGTGCCTCTGTGAGGCAACTGTTGAATGAGGGGAGGACCGTTTACGATCTATTGATGCAGCATGATCTACTGGACTTGGTTTAGGATTCTAAATCAAGGGGATAAGCAACAACAACAGTATAAACAACATAGTTTTGTAGTCCGAAATTTAGTATTCCCCCATTTAGATGTGATAAGATTTCTTTTAACAATCTTTTGTTTAAAATGTTATCAATTATATGGTAAATTCATACCGAAATCACTATGTCATCTAGCGTGTTCTAAATCAGATCAATTAATTCACTCAACAAAGATTGTTCCGGAAGAATTCAAGTAATCGTAAAATGCAAAGTTGCTTGATGAAAAATGTTTCTGGGAAAATTTCGGAAATATTAACATACTAAATAAGAATTTATAAACTGTAATAAAAGAGGATATTTTATTAAATCGCTTGTGGTGTTATAATGAAAAAATATCACACGGATCATTTCTCAAACTCCCAACACAGCGTTCTGATTTCTAAAGAAAGCATCTAAATTCTCATGATTAAAAATTATAAAGAATATTTTTTTTTTTTTTTTTGCACATGAACTTCCCAAACATTAACGAACAAATGAAAAATTGCTTCCCTTCTTTATCTCCTGAAAGTTGGGAAATACGATGCATTAATATTTTTCCTCACTAAAATCTTCGTTTCTTTAGGAAATTTAAAATTAATGATCCCGAAACATACCAGATAATGGAGAAAAAAAATATGGTGGAACGCAGAATATCTGGTCCAGTTGCCGAGATAAACACTTCATCATTTTGTTTCCGTTACCACAAGACTAATTGGCGTGGTCGTCTTATCACCCATATTTCATTTCGGTTTTAGGATGTACTTTTGTGTGTAAAACGTTAAAATTTTAATCTTGAAATAAAGGATGGTTGGTAACGGTTCTTGGAGGCTGTAAAAATAACAAGGCAGCTTGGAAAAGCTTATTAATTTGAGGTTTTGGGGCTTTTATGGAGATGATAAAAATGATCTCCTATCTCCGCTTTTATTATTTTCAGTGCTGTTTCAAGCTTTATTATTATTATTTTTTGTTGCAACAACATGGTGAGGTCATTTTTAAAGGTGATTTTAAAAAAAAGATAGTTTTTCCTCAACTAGTCCAAATTTATTATGGAAAGTATATGCCTTTTTTTTTTTTTCTTGTTACTTTAAAGAATTTCTCTTTTAAAACTGCTGAAATATGTTCTCAGTAACTACATCTTACTATTCCGTGGTTCAAAAACTGTCTAAAGTGTTATAAATTTAAGTTGTTGTTTCTTTTTTTTTTTCTCAAGTTTGTTCCAAGGTGTGTTACTTTAACCAACCGAACCCATCTAAGTGAAAATTTATGATTTTCTGCAAGGCCATAAAACTTGCTGTAGAATAGACTAGTAAACAGACTGCGGTCTGCGAAAGAATAAATAAACACGTTACTAGTAGCAAAATTTTATGAAAAACATATATCTTTCAAATTTGGAAAAAAGAACTTGGCTAAATAGAGTAGTTTAAGAGAATAAAATTTCTTTTTGATATAAAGTTGAACATTTTATACATATTTTTTGGACACGCAAATAAGTTAACCTTATTTTGGTTAAGAGTAATTTTTAACCAAATTCAAAAGTGATTTTTCACTGAGTAAATAATGTACATTTTTCTTTAAGAAGCAGTTTTTCGTAGAAAAATTATGTAAATTAGGGCGTTTAATTTTAAAATCAGATAACATTTCATCATAAATCTTCAAAAAACTACAAATAATATATTCAGAGTCTGTAATAAATTCAATATATCATATAAATAATATATTTTCATTAGAAAAAGCATTTTGAAAGCTATTTTCTTTTAATTCTTTAATATAACTCTGTTAGAATGGTTAACTTTAAGGGGGCCTGAATGGCCGAGTGACTAGCGCTCGGGGCCTCTGGTACCGGGTTCCAGTTACGGAGGTGCCAAGGATGTTTGTAGTGGTTTGGAATCCACTTTATACCGTAGGTCTCGGTCTAATATGATCGTAGAGGTTTGAGGTTTAATCAATCTTCGGACCTCGTGGTTTGTTGCTAAAAGGAAGCTATGCATTACCTTAGCTGTCACCTGCTTTGCGGTCTATTATACCTGGTACACCAGGTTGATTAGTAACAACAACTACAACAGAATTGCTAACTTTAAGGTTTTTCTATAATGTTGAGTGCTTTAATTTGCATCATTTTCTAATGGAATATTAGAATTGTGGCAAGCATTGCACTACATTGAACTCATCATATGAGCTATCTGCATTACCCCCAACAAAAGATAGGATAGTATTATTTTTGGAGAGGATTTGGTTTGTTGCTCTATGGTCATTTTTGCTCACTTTTGGCTAATTAGGCAGGGACTTACAATTTAATGTGGATTCCGAACCACTCACAAACATCCATGCCATTTCTAGGAATCGATCCTGAAGCCTATGGTATCGAAGGCCAGAACACTAGCCCATTGGTCATCAGACTGCTTTCAGAGAGGACTTTTAGGTGTAACTGTTTCGCATTTACTGGAAGTATTGAAGTACATCTGAACAATTATTCCTGGTTTGAGGATTAAATTATGCGTCTTTGGTTCATGTGTTGAATCATATGAATACATTCAAAACTTGCTATTTGTATTTCCTTTAAATATAATTATAATGCTTTGGTTGTAAAACTCAAATTTTATACTATAAGAAGCGACATAACAATTTAGTGTGAAGATTGATTACTTGTACATGATTGTCGATATTGATTATCTTATTACATAAAGAAAGCATATAGATATTTGAAGGCTATTTATTATTTGTTATGGATTAAGGCTGGATTTATTATGGATTAAGTCGCTTTATGACTATGAAATTTAGCAAATCTCTCGCCCACAGGAACTTTCGTCTTAAAGGACTAACCCTAAGAGACTATCCGATTTCCACAGAGTATGTCTAGTTGGGAAAAAGAGAATCAGGATAGATAAGAAGGGAACTTATTAGGAAAAGGTTGAAATCTTTTTTCATATCATGATGTCCAATCTATAAATAATAACTTGTGGTGATGTAACTACCATCTAATAAACAAATGATCGTCAAAGACAAAAAGGGGTATTTTCTTTAATTTCCACCACAGGAAATCGTGAAACCCAGGCAGAAACTAACCATCGTCATTGAGAAATTTGCAATGAGTTTAAAGACAATCATCTGTAAGAACTCCCAAACAAGGTACCTGAATCTGTCCATGATGAGTCACTCTGTCATAATCAGTATACAAGCTATTCCTTTACCAAAATAGTGATTGTTGCGCAAGCTACCATTGAAAATCAAATCTTGACTTTCTTGCTTGCTAGCTAAAATGAACTAGAATTGAATGAACTATCATGAATTAGCATTGATCTATAAATAATTACTTTGTATTGTTTTAACTATGATTTAATAAACAAATGATCATCAAATGGTAAGAGGCATATTTTCTTCAATTTCTACAACAGGAAATCCTGAAACCCAAGCAGAAACTAACCATGCTCATTGAGAAATTTGCAATGAGTATTAAGACAATCATCTCTAAGAACTCCAACCAGATACCTGAACAGTCCAGAGACTCAGTCATAATCCCTGTCCAAGTCTATTCCTAGCACATGCTGCCATTGAGAATCAAGCCTTCGCTTTCTTGCGCGTTAGCTAACACGAACTAGCATTGATCTATAAATGATTACTTGTGTCGTTTTAACTATGATTTAATAAACACATGATTGTCAAATGGAAAGAAAAGTATTTTCTTCAATTTCCACTACAGGAAATCGCGAAACACAGGCAGAAACTAACCATTTCGCAATGAGAAATTTACAATGAGTATTAAGACAATTATCTTAAAAACTCCATCCAGATACTGATTAGTCCATAATGAGGCACTCGGGCATAATCCCTGTCCAACTCTATCCATTTACCAAAACAGTGATTGCAGCGCATGTTCCCATTGAGAATCAAACCTTCGTCTTTTTGCGTGCTAGCTAACGCGAGCTAACATTGGACGAACTATCATAAACTAGCATCGATCTATAAATAATCACTTGTGTTATTTTAACTATGATTTAATAAACAAAATCTTCATCTTCTAATGGAAAGAGGAGTATTTTCTTCAATTTCTACCACAGGAAATCATGAAACCGAAACAGAAACTAGCCATTGTCATTGAGATATCTGCAATGAGTATTAAAGACAATCATCTATAAGAACTTCAACCAGATCAATCCAACCTTGAACAGTCTACGATGAAGCACTCTATCATAATCCCTTGTCCAAGTCTGTTCATTTACCAAAATAGTGATTATATCGCACGCTAACATTCATAATCAAACCTTCGCTTTCTTGCAGTGCTAGCTATCACAGTCATCAACTAGCATTGCTTAAATTAAGCCAACTAGCATTGAAAGTTCTAAATTAAATATTCCGATAATATACTTATAAATAGTTAGGAATAATATAAAATTTCTTTATAATGTCAAATAAATCTATATACCATTCAAATAAATCCTCAATATACCTAATTCAATTTAAACTCATCATTCAATATTACTTAATTTTCACACAGTAATACTAGTAATCATGTTTAATAATTAAAGCGCATTCTTTTCACCCGAATGACACACCATGAGAAGATCCTTTTACCACCTTCACAGAGAACTGAAAGTTAATTGCACGCATTCCCACCCACTGCAATTGAAACTGAATCCAAAACTAATTAATTACATCACTTGTTATGCATTCCAGACAGCGAAAGCGAGTACGGTTCTCTGGTATAAAGTGGTCTGAATGCGAGTTTCAGTAGATTTTGCAATTCAATGGCTGCCAATTATTGTCTACTGTTTAATTTCAATAAGATTAATTATGTGATGTTTGGTTAAATTAATAGTACTAACATTTGCTAATCAGAAAATCATATGAAAGTTTTTATACCATGAACACAGAACTTAGAGATAGCATTAAATTTTATGAAATGGTATAATAGATAATACCTTTGATGCTAACTCCATAATGATGGCACCTTTATGATATAATACTTCAATTATTTATTTAATTTAATTTTAAATAAAGGATCATGTTAGCACCACGATATGTGCACTATCAATTTTATTAACAAACTAATAATTTTAGGGTGGAACAGATAACGCGATGGGTTTCAGAGTCATGGTTCGAAAGTAGAAAAGCGATGACAAATCGAAAGATTGCAAGCTGTAATATCTCGGCTTATACTGGACCTATAAAGGCTTGAAGAAGAGAGCCACTTTCCGGTTTATTGGGACACTTGGGATTGGATTGGGTTTATAACTTAATTTCATTTAATTTTTATTATAGAACATTTTATTAATCTCATTCCAAACATCTTTTTAGTTTTTCCAATCAAAGGGAAATAATTTGACAATAGCACGTGGAAAACTCCCACCATGTAGTCTGACGAAAGGGGCAAAATGCTAAACATCACATTTATTTATTTATTTAAATTTTATTTAAATAATTTATTTATTTTATTAATGAAATTTGCAACCTAATAACGTAATTTTTATATGAATTTAATATTTTAATTTTCGTTGTTCGATATTAAAACTCGAAGCAACAGAATAATTATTTCTCGAAATTTCGAAATTACGTCTCATGAAATATTACTATATTTGACAAAAGCATTACAAATTATATTATATACAATTTATTATTTA
This sequence comes from Caerostris extrusa, assembly GCA_021605095.1. Taxonomy (NCBI): domain Eukaryota; kingdom Metazoa; phylum Arthropoda; class Arachnida; order Araneae; family Araneidae; genus Caerostris; species Caerostris extrusa. Next base: position 61,512 of record BPLR01013498.1, read on the forward strand.
TCTTTTAATAATTTTTTTCTTTTTACATTTACAATTAATTAAATTTAATTAGTTTAATTATTTAATTTTAATTAAATTAATTAATTTATTTGTTTTAATTATTTAAATTTAATTTAGTTATTTAATTAATTAAATTTTCAATAATTTTCACATTTATATTAAAAAGCAAAATAAAATTTTCAACTTAATAACGTAATTTCAATATGAATTTAATATTTTAATTTTCGTTACTCAAGATTAAAACTTGAGCAACAGAATAATTATTTCTCGAAACTTCGATATTACATCTCATGAAATATGACTCCATTTGACACAAGTATTAAAAGTTACCAATAACTATGTCGCCAATGCAGACTAAATAAACTTTAATAAACTCTACTTAAAAATAAAAAAAAAAAAGTACTTTCCATTCTTCTTGAAGGAATTTATTCAGGAGAGTAATCATAATTCTTAGTTCGACTACTAAAAATAAATTATTGACTTATTCAAGTCATTCTTTTAGTTCAACGAAATTGAAATTTAATAGCGAAGGCGAAATACGCAGTCAAAATGAATATATTTTTTTATTATTTATTCGCTTTAACTTATTTGCTAACATTTAATGAAACTCGTAATTCTTGTCGAGTTTAAATATTTTTACTTTTTAAATCCTTTTCCCGGAGCAAATATTTGTCTGACTTTTGCTCGTTTAATTTTCATCTGAAGATTAACAAATTTTTCGTTGGATATTAAATGATTTGACGTAACAGAATATTTGCTTTAAAATGATTTCGACTTCATTTCTTTCTTTTTTTTTTTTTTTTTTTTTTGATGTTTTGATTAAGTAATGTCTGCCGGAGTAATTTGTTATGCATTTTAAAAATTGGTTAAAAATTCTGGATGAAATTTGATAATATTTGTTGGCGATGTATCGTATGAAGGTTTTTTTTAAAATGAAGTAAAATGTTTTTAAATTTCTTATGAAATATGTCGAATTTAAATAAGAAATAAACTATTGAAGTCAGAATAAGAATGTAAAATTTGTTCGTGTTCATTAAAATTTTATAACCTTTCAAATAAACAAGTAATATAATATTTTTTAAAAGTCAATTCCTTCTTTTTTTCACTCTATTGCAGAAAGTCCTTTAAAAATAATTTAGAGATATATGCAACTTAAATCTAAAAACTAAAATTAATTAATTAAACTTAATTATTGAATTAATAGTTGAAAAATTGTTTTAACATGAAGTGTCATCCACTACAAGTTAAGATTTTTGTAGTGGTTCGAATCCACTTTAAAACGTAGTTCCTAGTGTCATTTGACTGTAGAGCGTTGGGCTTAGGGTTGATAACCTTATAACGTGAATAAAAAATATTTCCTGTTTCGGAATCTGCCAGTAGGTAGACTGTCATGGACCATGGGGATGTTACGCCAATGAAGAAGATAACAAACAAATATATTAACAAACTATATTTAATTAATACAGATCTCTATGAAATTTTTATTTTATGAAAGAATAAAGTGAGAAAAAAAAAAAAAAAAAAAAAGAAAACAAATCGAAATATTTTTTGTAGAAAAACAACTGCCGTTCAATAAATAAACCCTTTTCAATACAAATGCAATATATTTTTAAAAGTCATACTGAAACCCCGTATCTTTTATTTCACTGTTCTTTTAAGGATCTTTTTTCTCATATACATCTATATTACAGTTGAAGTTCGCTTTAAGTGAAATACTATTTTTTTGAAAGAGTACTTTATTTTTTTACAAAAGAAATCAGTTGACATTTACAAAAAAAAAAAAAAAAAAAAAAAAAAAAAAAAAAACCCACAAAAAAAATACTATTACAATTTTGAATCAATAAAGAACACCGAAATAAAATGTAATATATAAGCATATTATTTTTGTAAATTAAATGTTATTGCTTTTGCATTTTTCTTTGGTAGTTGTTCGAATTGTTCTAACACCTTGTATTATTATGATGAAAGCTTTATTCAAAGCTTTATACGAAGCGTGCTAGGACTACGGAGAAGTCAAATTCAAAGCTCGCAAAGCAACGTTAAATTAAATTCATTGAAGAAAAATATGGCCACATTACAGAGGCTATCTTGTGACCTCTTTTGTTGGGCATTGTATGTCAGACTGAAATTTATTCCAACACTTTTATTTCATATTTTCTTTCTTTCTTTGAGGTTTAGGACGTAGCGTTGCATAACTTGAGTGTTTCTCTTTTTTTTTTTTATATTGAGTGAAATTTATTCCTAAGAATATTTTTTCACTCCTGCTCCTATTTTTCTGATGATCAACATCATTTTTTATGTATGTCTTCATAGGGTTCAGGCGAAATTTTAGATGTACAGAGTATAAGAATGTTGGAGAATAAAAACATTTCATTTTAAATGTTTTTTTCCTTCCTTTCTTAAATTCTGAAGAAAAATCTAAGATGTTAAATTAATTGGATTTTATTTCTTGGTCTGACTCTAAAAAATGTACTTTATTCCTAGAAAATGCAATAAACATCAAACTATATCGATAAATTATAATATGTAAATATTTCAGGTCTTGCACGAATGGTGCACAATAATAATAAATAAATATAATGAATATTATTTTTATAATAAATAGAAATAAATAAATATAATAAATATAAAATAAGTAAATATAACTTTTATTTCATCATAGATTCAGTAAATCTTGTTCCGAATCGCTTAATTACTGCCAAGACAAAATTAACGACAATACAATCAAAAAATATTTAAAACTGTAAGATCATATTATGACCTTAAATAAAAACGAGGAAAAAGAAAAGTTTTATTGATTAATATATGGTTCACGGGTGTAAGGGGGAAGTACGTGCAGTATAAGAAATAATTAAATTTTATTTACTGTAATGTTCATAACCAATAAAAACATAATTCATATTTTTCACAAAAAATGAATAAAATCATGTAATTTCTAAGATAAAAAGGAATTTTCATAAACGGCATGGTTCTTCCTGGTTGAAAGCAATTTCGTACATTTATGTGCTTGGCATCAATAAGGTTATCAAAAGATCAAAGTCAAAGTTAGAATTAATGTATTGAAGTCAAAGTCAGAAATCAATGAGGTTATTATTGAAGTAATTTCTTCAGCAGTTATAGAAGAGAGCTTTACAGCTGCTTCATTGATTTTTGACAGTGATAAACGATCAAACAATCTTTCATCTATTCATATTCAATTGAGGCCATATCTGGGCAATAAGCTGGTAAATATATATATAAAAAAATATATATATATATATATATATATATATATATATATATATATATATATATATATATATATATATGCTGGTGATTCTAGTCAAAATTTTCTTTTGCATAAATGGAAATCGCCCATTAGCCTGTGCATTATATCAGAAAACATCCATCCTTGGTTTATTCAGTACAGAATTCTATTATAGTCTCTTGATTTCATGTTTATATCGCTAAATTCTCAGAGATCTGCAACTGATGAGCTTCAAGTCATTGACATAGATAACAATGCATACTATCACTCAATCTACCATAAATCAGACACTTTCGTTGACAAATTCGAGATTATTCCAAGAGTCATGCTTCCTCTAGATTATAAGCTACTTATTGTCAGTTGTACAATAAAGCAAGGTTCGTCCGTAGAGAGAGCATTGATTCAGTGGTGATTTTCCTAAGAGATAATTTCTTTTTCACCTTCTGCTGGAAGCATGATAACCCATTATTAAAAGAGCATGCATTAACATGTAATACCATCTAATATGATGTAAAAAATATATCATCCAACATATAATCAGGTTTGGGCAGTATTCAATGTATTCAAATCTTCATTGATATTTTGTATTTTCAGTAATCACGTATTTACCATTACATCGTTTTCGGTTTTGTGGAACATCTCCATTAAGGGCATTTTAAAACACTCCGACGGCCTTCACTCCAACGACTTTCATTTGTCTAGCCTTTAAAATAGTATCGGACCTCAGTACACTATTAATTTTATTTCTCTAGTCCAATTCATTTTATTGGTAAATCGTAATCACTGTTTCTAAGCACTCATGGCGTGTCTTGGTGAAATGCCTTTATTTGGCTAAACAATGTTGCCTTAGTTTGGTGGTTAGTTTTTAATATAGCTAAGCAATGTTGTTGAGACACCATGCTCACAGATTCACCGCGTACCAATAGCAAAGCATTCACCGCGTGTCTATAAGTGACATTTTAGGACACTCAAAGTTCTCTGCGGCCTGATGGCCAATTGGCTAACTCTCTGGCTTTTGGTACCATAGACATCAAATTCGAATCCTGGTAGTGGCATGGAAGTTACTGGTTCAAGAATCCTGCCGTTAAACTGTTTGGTCCATGTCTAATTAGCCCAAAGTGTGCATAAAATGGCCGTAGAGACAAACCAAACCGAAATTCTCTGTTACAACGATTGCATTTCGATTGTTTTGAAAGGATATAATGACATCTAAGATTCACATTCAGCTTATTCATGATGCTGGTACATCGTATTCACTGTTACAAACATCCATCGCGTGACTTTCGCTTTAGAACAATTTGCGGCCTTCGCTACAAAGTCCTTCGTATCAGATTCTTTAAACTAGTAATAGATAAATGAAACCCATAATGAATCTCTATTACTCCGATTTGGTTAATTCATTTTATTGGTAAATCGCAATCACTGTTTATAACACTCAAAGCGTGTCTGAGAAACGAATGTCTATTCACCAAGGAATTGAATTTTTCTAATAGTTTCTTTCTAGTATTCCTTCCTTGCATGTAAATAAAACTTTATGACCCTTTGACGGCCTTCTCTACACGGGTTTTATTTGCTAGCTATTAAATCAGTAATGGTTCGTTAGGAGTCCAATTTGATTAAGACATGCTGTTGGTACATCGATTCGCTGTTACGAAGTATTCACCGCATGTCTAAATAATACTTAAGAGCACTCTAAGGCCTATGTTGCATCGGATATAATTTGGCTAACTTTTAGAAGAGTAATAATCCTCTAGGATTCTAATTTACATTCTGACATTCTGTTTTGAAAAAGCATTGCTTTCATGACTGTAAATAAAACTTTCTGGCCCTATCACGACTTTTATTTGCTATTTTTTAAATTAGTAGTGATTCGCTAAGACTCAATTTGATTAAGAGATGTTATTTGGATATCTTATTTAGTGTTACATAACATTCACAGCTTGTTTAAATAACACTTAAGAACACTTGGAAGCTACTGCTACATAGGACCGAATTTGCCCAGCATTTTGAGAAGCATTCCTTTCATGCCTGTAAATAAAACTTTATGACACTCTTACGAATTTTATTTGCTGCCTTTTAATTGCATTAATACCATTCCAGTTTGAATAAGACATGTTATTGGGATATCTTATTTAGTGTTACGAATCATTCTTGTCACAAATAGTACTTCAGAACACTTGGAAGGCTTCTGCTACGTAGGACCGAATTTTAACAGCTTTTAAAAGACTAATAATGTTCTAAGATTCTAATTTTAGCCATGATGTTTGCTATATAACATTCTATATTGTGAAGAATTTCTTTCATTCCTGTAAATAGAACTTTAGGGCTTTCTGGCAACCTACATTACAAGACTTTGATTTGCTAGCTTTTAAATTATTAATGGTTCGTTAGGATTCAATTTGATTAAGACATGCTGTTGGTACATCGTATTCACTGTTACTAAGCATTCGCTGCATGTCTGAATAATACTTAAAAGGGCACTTCGAGGCCTCTTTTATCGCATAGAATCTGACTAGCTTTAAATGATTAATAATCCTCTAGGATTCTAATTCAGTCATGATGTTGTAACATGACATTCTGTATTACAGCAATCCTTTATGCATGTAAATAAAACTTTATGACACTCTTATGGCCTTCTTTACACGGGTTTTATTTGCTAACTTTTAAATTTAATGGTTGGTTAAGGATTTTCAATTTCATTAATACATATTGTTGGATATCATATTCAGTGTTAGGAAGCATTTACCGCATGTCTAAATAGTACTTAAGAACACTTCAAGACCCTCTGCTACATTGGATAGAACTTAGCCAGCCCCCAAAAGACTAATGACCTTATAGGTTTTAATTTTAATAGGTATAATAGGTTTTTATGCACTATGTTGTTAAGACATCTTATTTGTTGTTGCAACACGTTCGTCACATGTCTTCAATAACACTTTAAAACATTTCGACGGCCTCCGTTATAATAGATTGCAATTAGTTGGTCTTTAAATGATTAAAGCCCATTAGGATTTTTAAATTAGCTATTGCTTGTTATTAGAATTAGTAGTAATTAATAGTACTTAAGATCACTTCAAAGGCCTTTACTACATCGAATAAAATTTGGCGAGCTTTTAAAAGACTAATGATCTTCTAGGTTTCAAATTTAGTTATGCCTTGTTGATAAGACATCTTATTTGTTGGGGGAGCACATTCATCACATGTCTTCAAATAAATCTTTAAAACACTTCGATGGCTTCTGATATTGTAGATTTCAATTAGCTGGTCTTTAAATGATTAAAGGCCTTTTTCAACTTAGCTGTGTCTGTTGGGACATAGTATTCACTGTTAAGACACAATCCTTTCACTGTCTAACGCCATCAGTGACACACAGCTTTGCTAAACTAGTACAGTTTAATGGAAAGCCCTCCACAATACGGATTCGAATATGCCTTGTTATTGGTGTGTTACATTTACTGTTGTTGCAAAGTATTCAACGCGTTTCTTTTTTACAAGCTCCGTCTACCTAATCAGTTTTGTAATTTGTATTTCCTAGTATAAACATTGGTATCTGTGGTTATGACTTTATCCAGAGTGAATACCGCTCGAGTCGCTACCAATTCATGCATGGTACGCCACTAAGTATCATCCTGGTATGTCACACACGGTGCTCCTGTCCTAGATCTGCTCAAACTGCTTTAGCTAGACAAGGACTGACCATACTAAAGTTTGACCTTCAATGGAGACTAGAAGACATATACCCTTTGTTATTATTCGGCCATCGCGTCTCCTACTCATCTCAACGATTGTATTGGTGCCTCTGTGTGTGTCAACGGTTGAATGAGGGAGGACTGTTTACGATCTATTGATGCAGCATGATCTACTGGACTTGGTTTAAGGATTCTAAATCTAGGGGATAGCAACAACAACAGTATAACATAGTTTTGTAGTCCGAAATTTAGTATTCTCCCATTTACATGTGATAAGATTTCTTTTAACAATCTTTTCTTTAAAAGGTAATCAATTATGGTAAATTCATACCGAAATCACTATGTCATCTAGCGTTTTCATCAGATCGAATTAATTCTCAACAAAGATCGTTCGGAAGAATTCAAGTAATCGTAAAATGCAAGGTGCTTGATGAAAAATGTTTCTGCTAAAATTTCGAAGTAACATACTAAATAGGTATAAACTGTAATAAAAAGAGGACCATTTTATTAAATCGCTTGTGGTGTTATAATGAAAAAATATCTCACGGATCATTTCTCAAACTCGCAACACAGCGTTCTGATTTCTAAAGAAAGCATCTAAATTCTCATGATTAAAAATTATAAAGAATATATATGCACATGAACTTCCCAAACATTAACGAACAAATGAAAAATTGCTTCCCTTCTTTATCTCCTGAAAGTTGGGAAATACGATGCATTAATATTTTTTCCCTCACTAAAAATCTTCGTTTCTTTAGGAAATTTAAAATTAATGATCCCGAAACATACCAGATAATGGAGAAAAAAATATGGTGGAACGCAGAATATCTGGTCCAGTTGCCGAGATAAACACTTCATCATTTTGTTTCCGTTACCACAAGACTAATTGGCGTGGTCGTCTTATCACCCATATTTCATTTCGGTTTTAGGATGTACTTTTGTGTGTAAAACGTTAAAATTTTAATCTTGAAATAAAGGATGGTTGGTAACGGTTCTTGGAGGCTGTAAAAATAACAAGGCAGCTTGGAAAAAGCTTATTAATTTGAGGTTTTGGGGCTTTTTATGGAGATGATAAAAATGATCTCCTATCTCCGCTTTTATTATTTTCAGTGCTTGTTTCAAGCTTTATTGTTATTATTTTTTGTTGCAACAACATGGGTGAGGTCATTTTTTAAAGGTGATTTTTAAAAAAAAGGATAGTTTTTTCCTCAACTAGTCCAAATTTATTATGGAAAGTATATGCTTTTATTTTTTTTCTTGTTACTTTAAAGAATTTCTCTTTTAAAAACTGCTGAAATATGTTCTCAGTAACTACATCTTACTATTCCGCGGTTCAAAAAACTGTCTAAAGTGTTATAAATTTAAGTTGTTGTTTCTCTGCTCAAGTTTGTTCCAAGGTGTGTTACTTTAACCAACCGAACCCATCTAAGTGAAAATTTATGATTTTCTGCAAGGCCATAACACTTGCTGTAGAATAGACTAGTAAACAGACTGCGGTCTGCGAAAGAATAAATAAACACGTTACTAGTAGCAAAATTTTATGAAAACCACATATATCTTTCAAATTTGGAAAAAAAGAACTTGGCTAAACAGAGTAGTTTAAGAGAATAAAATTTCTTTTTGATATAAAGTATATAAAGTTGAACATCTTTATACATATTTTTTTGGGACACGCAAATAAGTTAACCTTATTTTGGTTAAGAGTAATTTTTTTAACCAAATTCAAAAGGTGATTTTTCACTGAGTAAATA